>JAQIWJ010000013.1:0-51018 GCA_034695185.1 Discolaimus major
AGTTGAGTTGAGTTATGAGTCCAAGCCCCGAAAACTCAAGTTGTGAGTTTTGAGTTGAGTAACTCATAACAATCCTGTCCATAGCTTTGACAGGCGATAACTCGCTGAATTTTCGAGCTTTTTCAATGAAATCCCCGTCAGAAAATTCTCGTTTTCCGCTCTATCTTGTGGTATATACATCATGGAAAAGGTCCCATCCGTTCATGAGATATTCCCGTTTTATTGAAATGAGTGCCCAATTATGACCCAAAACTTTATGATCCTGCCATTCCTGACCAGGCCCAAATCAAGGCCGGGTAGTAGGGCCCTGAACTACCCTCATGGGGGTCTACAAACGCTACAATTTTCAGTCGGATCTGCGAGAGGTCAACATTCAACTTTGCCTGCCCCTGAAAGGCAGTGGTTTTTAACGTTATATCTCCATGGTCCATTTCGAACATTTGCGCAAATCTGCTATAAGCATATAAACATGTCTGCTAGTGCGCGGACTCCGATGAAAATCCCCAATTTTCTGCAATTTTCTAGAATTCTGAAAATTCCCCGAAATTCGTAATTCTACTCGATTGTATCAGTTATATTATCTGTGGCAAAATGAGCTGCACTCGTCCAAAGTATGCTGAACGTGCAAATCGTGCCGCAGCATCGGCCAACAACGTGGACGACGACGATGAGAATGATGAACAAACCGAAGAAATTCACCAACACAAAGCCGACGAAGTATTACGTTATTTACTGATTTCGAATCAAAATCAAAAGCCGGTACATCGTGCGGATATCGTCAAGAATTGTTTCAACTCCAATGAAAAGAATCGCTTCAATACTGTATTCGACGAAGCGAAGGAAAAATTGGTTGAACTTTTTGGGATTGAGGTGAGCATTTCTACTTATTTTTAAATAGAGGATTTGCAAATGGTTTTATCAGTTGCAAATATGGCAGCTTATCTCGGTTCCCGCACCAGATGTATTCACAATTTATGCAATTATTGCAAGCGCGACAATGCAAATGTCTCTCATTTCAGATTTTGGAAGCCGAAGACAAAAAAGGCGTCTACTTCATGTCCAATACGTTGACGCACGCGGAAGCATCGAAGCACGTGGGCGAAGAATCTCATATCGACGGTCTCCTGTACGCTATTCTATCGAATATATTCATGCGTGATCCGAAAGAGAAGATCATCCACGAGAAACCGTTCAACGCGTTCCTGATCAACTTGGGCATCGATATCGAAGTGGATTATCCTCAAGATCATCCGATATTCGGAGACGTGAAGAAGCTGATTACGAAGACGTTCGTCGAACAAGGCTGGTTGACCGCTCGTACGGAGAAAATCGAGAATCCCGTGGATGGAACGGAATCGACGGAACGATATTTCGGCTGGGGTTGGCGTTCGATGATGGTGCTCGCGCGAAAGGACGTACTCAAATTCGTCGAACTGATCATGTATCCGGATCACGAACCGAATCAACAACCGCGTTCCGAATGGAGCGATCACTACGCCGTTATTGAACAAGAAGAAGCTAATGCCATGGAACAAGAATAATGCATTTCACGACATTCCCATATCGGACGATTCGACAATTTCACTTTCATTATTCACTAATAGACATGTATGGCATTTCTATTCGATTACGTTGCATAACCATATATAATGCAATTTATATTATATCTCGAAAAACTTGACAGTGACTGGGCAAATATAGCCATGGAAAAAATGCACATTCTTACATACGTGATTAGGAATCGATAGATAAAAAGTCCTTTGGTCATACATCGAAATTGAATTCAGATCATAAATATAAATCTCCGACTTTAATCGAGGCATTGCAATTGATTCAATTCTTGCAACAACGCTTCGACCGTACGTTCCATACTGCGAAGGGAAACGGATCCCAGGCCGTTCTCCGCCGCAACCGACGCCATGGCCGCAGTGCCCTTCTTCTCCTTCTCTTTCTCCTTGGCATTAGCCAACAGATCCGTTTGCGTTTGTCGAAGCCAATGATTGGCTTGTTCAACGATCGCGTCCTTCTTGTACCAGAAATGGCGTCGTATCACGTCCTGAAAATAGACGCTTTCATGGCCATGAATGCAAGAGCATCGTGATTCTGCTATGCATGCAAATGCGACAATTTGTACTTACTCGGAAATATTCAGGCGGCTGCTTGAGTTGTTCCAATACGGCGTAATGTAAGGTGGCGTGTTGTAATTGTTGATTATAGGCGTTGGATAAGTGACGACCTTTCTCCGTGGTCATGTACCGTTCGAAGCCGGGTTCATTGAAATAAGGCTCCTTGACGAATATTAATGCCTGAAATACCAGATCCATTGTAGATTTTCAAATCAATGCAATGGGTGTGCTTTGCAACGCACATGGCCAAAGTTCCTTGGCCAGACTTTGGCAGCATCTGAAGCCAAAGATGATAAAATTTGTTTGTTTGTTTGATCTACATCTGCTCCACACTCCTGATGGAGCGTTCGAGGGAACAGCGACACCAAATACGCATAAACTTTATACCGGCAGGGAGAATCGAACCCTGGTCTGATGAGCAGAAAGCAAGAGTGCTAACCACTACACCAGAAGACGCCACTTACTTGAATCGAAATCAGCACCTGTAGTACGCTACAGTATGGATTCCATTTCTCCTCCGGCCGTCCTTCCCACGTATTCAATATACTCAAACACACTTTGCCGTCTTGATATAAATTCGGATTGAATCGTACTTCGCCGTTTCCGGTCGTCAGGAACGAGACTTTGGGCGGCGAATGCGGATAACCGGACGGAAAGAATAGATCGAATTCGAAACACCCGTTCTGATACGGCGTATCGTCCGGACCGGTGATCAATACTTTCATCAAATCGCACCGCCCTTCGTCCACGGCCACGAATATACAATTGCTCCAATTCATGGGCAGCGCGTTGTGCAACGAGGCCAATTCGCGTGCGATCCGTTTCGTGCGTTCTTTCAACGACGGACTGAACGGATTCAACGATTTCGCTTCTTTTCTGTACGTGAACGGAACCACCAATTTGCCGAAATCGCCGATGAATTTCCACGTGTGGATTTGAAATTTCTGAAAACAGAATTTACATTGAAGCGAATACAGGAAAAGAAAAAGTTCGCTTACTTTTAAGGCGTTCGTATAATTCACAGCCTTCTCGGTTGCATTCGTATTCGCATTCATCGCGGATCCTTGTTCATCGACGATTGGCACAGCCGAAGGCAACGAACTGGTGGTCGGATTCGTCATTTGAATATTCTCATTAGTCGACGCGTTCACTTCCTCCTCTTCTTCAATTATACTCGACGGCGCTTGAATATGATGAGCTTGTACGGACGACATGGGCGATCCAGGTGAATTCTCTTCTCCCGAGTGCACGATCGAATCGCGACGATGATTCAAGATGGCTAACGTTGAATTTGATGATATCGAAGATGATAACGTATTCACACTGGGACTGCCGACGCTGGCGTCGCGTCTGCTCGTCCCGGATTGCAGATGATGTTGAATCATATAACTCGCGGCCGACGTGATCAACGTGCACAACTTTTGAACGCGTTGAATGAAATCCAATAAGCGAAAATCCGGCGACCCCATACCGACGCTGGGCGTGGATAAATAAATCAACACGTGATCCCGGAATCGAGGCAATAAATTCACCACCACGAAACGTTCGGCCGTATTCGCCGATCTCAACGGTCCGCCGACGTACGAGCTCGATCTCGGCAATATTAAAAATGCGGCCAATTGCGGATACAAGGCCAACGAACAGGCCGTTTCCAATAATCCTTGATAGAATTCCATATGTTCGGATATGTCGAATATGGATTCGTTCTTCAGATGATATTCCAACATGGGTACGATTGCGCAATGTTCGATCAACGCGATCAATTCGGGCGTGATATGTGTTCGATCTCGTTCCCTGACTCGTTCCAAAATTTCTTCCGCGTCGCCGAAGTCCGGACTGGCGCAATAGAGGAACGCGGTGAAAGCGTTCATTAACCATACCAATTGTTCTTCTCGCACCATTTGTTGTTCGATCGTTCGTTCGATATCCCATTGCGAACGCGTCGATCCGAATCCGTAACCGATGCCGCGATGTGGCATATTGTAAGAGTTCGATTTCCGACGTCCGGTCGTGATTTGAGTGACGAAATTATTGCGACCGCCTTTGGGAGGCGATTTCTGCTGCTGACCACTGGACGCAGTCGGCTGAGCGTTCGATCCGGATCCGGATGCTGTACCGCCTTTTTGCGACGCTGAATTTTGCCCTGAAATAAAGGCCGGGATTTATAGAATACGACTGAATTCAGTCTCATTTATAGCTAATCCTAATGATACGTGTTTTTCAAACCTAATCTCCCTCGCCGATAATAGTTGTGCAGCATGCAATTTACCTCGGCTCGAACTGAGCATTTACGCTTTCTCGATTCAATCGAGCGCGCAATGAATGAAAAAAAAACTAATCAAGATAATTGCGCGCACGAGCAAATTCGATTGCTCCCTCATTAGTTAAGATGCGAAAATTCATCATTTGAAACTAATCAATACGTACCTTGGCTAGTTGATTTGGGAATAACATGACTCCGTTCATCGATCATATCCAATAATCTCTTGATCACGCCCGAATTCAATAGTAATAATTTCTCCTGCGCCTGCGCGTCGTTCATTAATCGACTCAATCTCAACATGGAGGCCATCCGTAATGGTTTCTGATTCAAAATACGCCAAGCACGTTCCACGATATTCTTCTCTTCCGGTTCGGGCGACGAATTCGACACCGTCGTACCCATGGTTTTCTTGGATCGCGAATTCGTACCGCAACCGCCCAATAAAGCGCACGTAACGGCCAAAGCGAAATTCCTTCGCGTAGGATTCGACGACGAAGAATTCAAATGTTCCTGGACGTTGTTGTTGTTGGATGTGGTGGAAATAGCGTTGACGTTGGATTTCTCATTCTGATCGTGGTTGTTGTTGACGATATTCTCGTCAACGACATTGTTTCGACCATGGATTATTCCAATATCCTGCGGCGTAGTATTCGACGCCTCCTCCGGTGAGCATATTAAACGTCGCCAACAGTCACGCAAACGATAAGATAGTTGGGAACAAATTTTCGTAATTGTCCGGCAACTTCCCAATCACGCTCTTTCCACCATTGACGACAAACGAAGGTTAAATACGCATTCGGATGCGAAATGGCTTCTTCTCCGTGGCTATTCGACGTGATATTTCGTCAAATCTGAAACAAGAGAACGTAATCAGCAATGACGTTCATTTCTGATCAGGTTTTGATCAGAGCGGTCAAAACATCCTCTAAATATCATAGCTAAATTCTAACTAAGCGAATTCCTAATTACGAAATAGGATTATCACCGATTTTCCAGACACTAATGCGAAATAGCACGGCATCCAAGCCTAGGCAAATTCGATACGTTTCAGAAAAATAACAGGTTTATATTCAGCTATTCAAAAAAGCCAACGAAAATGCTCGAATTTCGCTGGGAAGCTCATTTTTCACACGATTACCTATACTAGGGGCCATAAGAAAGCGAATTCACCAGATGCTTTCGGAGGCGAGAAGAAATCTCGACCGAATTTCAGTTTAGCTTGATGATAAATAAGCTACGCGATATAAAAAGCGGAAGAAATTGGCTTCCGATTCAAATTCTGATTCACACCCGAAATCTGAAATAGCTAGCATTGGGGGGGGGGGGGGGATAAAAAAGCAATCAGCCTAAGCCTGAATAGCAATTCGAAAAAAACTCAATGCATGCATTGAATAGAGAATACGGTCGTAAATGCAAACGAAGGAAAAATCTCGGGGACCTTTTTATTCAACCGAATGATTAGTACTTTCTCGGAAAACCGCCCATCCGCATAGAAATTCGTTAGTTCAGTCCCAATCGCACGCAAAAAGCCTCGCCTGTATTTTAGAAAAGAGAGATTGAATGCTAACTAGCCTCCTCAACAAGCAAGAGACATTCAAACGCACCCTAATTATCACCTCCTAACCCAACGCGAGGAATATTCGTCCCAATCATAAGCGGGAATAGTGAAAAAACAGCACCTTATAAATTCAGTCGGTTCTCAGAGAATTTTGCGTATGGTAAAATGAACGAGAAGAAAAAGCCAAGCATCTCCATATCGTATAGCTAGGCTTGCGGTTTTCCCAACGCTCAGAGAAAAACTCGCTAACCGCCTTTGGCTCTTTCTCTCTCGTATTGCTAACATCAATACTTCGCAACCTAAATGAACATAGGGATATCCAAGGCAGAACGGTGGGATGGAAGAAGCTGCCTTCGAAGCAGGAAGGAGGACTAACGGCCGTCCTCATCCCCTCGAGCTAAGCTAACGCTAGCTACCCGTGGATCAATTCACTCGCACATACGGCCTCAGTTCCCCTCATGGAAAATGGGAATTCTCAAATTCCCAATGCGAAGAATCAATATTCACCTACATCTTTCCACCCATACCAATGGGTGGATTCTGTCCTCGGATCCAAATGAAGGAATGGATAATTGATAAAATGTTGATCTTCGGAATGTTTACAATATGAGCCTGAGAAATCATATTATTCGAGACATCGCCGCAGAAACAATGATCAGAAAATGTTTTCTTCGAATTGCTTGGCAAATACGCCTCCCGAGAAAGAGCTATTTTTAGAACCTTATCAGTGTGATAACATTCTTCGGGGCAAAGAAAGGATGACCGATGTTTATCCAGTCTAGGCTAAGTAAATATCAACATAGTTAAGATTAACATAGATTTCTGACGTCGACTAATCATGCAGCTGATCTAATCAGCTTTGAATAGCTAATCTTCAGTTATCCTCAACTGGCATTGCGGCTAATCCACGTCAGCTACTAGACATGAGATAAATCCAATCTCAGAAATCTAATTAGCTAATTCTGAATCGACTAGACATCAGACGTGATAAGAGAAAAAGTACGAGGCGATAAGCCCAATATGGTCATATTATCAGTCAAATATGAAACTTATATGAATTTACTATTCCCAAAATCAACCACAACAATCGGATCATGATTACGATCTGACAATATAACCATTTCTTGATTTCCCACATGTTTCCATTCATGTGATTGGTCCAGTATCATTTGTCTTTGATCATAACATCAAAGACGACAAATTGGATTCTCATAGACCATGCGTAGGTTGACACGAGGACCAATCAAATCTCGTATATTGTCAATACCGTATTTGATCATTGTTGGTCTGAAAAACGAAGCTGATTAGCTTTTCGCACTGACATTGAAAGAATTGCAATATGATCCGGATGAACGCAGCTGATTATCTAATGAGCTGCTTGGCACACGATGCGTTTCAGAAGGTACCGGATCTCAACGCTATTCATGAACTGGTTATCCAGTTCAGGATGCTCCCAAGCATCTCCGCACAATTCAACAAACGTGCTTACCTTTCCAACGATAATCCCCAAGCGATCGCAGTGACATCCTCCGGCAGCCCCATCGGTAGCAGCATTTCTGGTCGAAATAATCCGGAATTACCAACTTCTACCCATTTCTTCAGGCCGTCGTGATAACTGAATATTTCCATGGATGGCTCCGTGTATGGATTGTAGGCCGGTTTGAAACGCAATTTCTCGATTCCTGAAATAAACAGTGCAATCAGCACACTTGCATCGCTCAACAGCATTGGCTAACGTACCTAGCTTCCGGAAGAATTCGTGCAATATTCCAATCAAATGTCCCAAGCTCAAACCACGGTCGGCCACAACGCCTTCGATCTGATGGAATTCGGCTAAATGCGTCGCATCCAAATTCTCATTTCGGAATACTCGATCGATGCTAAAATACTTGACTGGCTTGAACGGTTTCTGAAAAAAACAGCCTATCATTTCATGTGCAACAGTAGTTGCAACATTGCTGATTACCTGTTGGGCAGCCTGATAAAGCATACGAGCACTGACAGCCGTGGTATGCGTACGCAATAAATTTTTCTTCGCTTCGCCAATGTCCCAGTCGTATTGGTACCTGAAATAATAGTTCCATTGAAAAACCATGCAGACGATGCCGCAAATGCAAAGATAGGTTTACCCTTTCGATCCGAAACCACCAACCGAATGCACTGTTTTGACTCGTTCCAGATAATCCGCTGGGAAACCGCTGGCATCTTTCGGATCTGAAATTTCCAGGAGTCAATCGCAGAGTACGTACCAATGACGCCAATGCTTACCCGAAATGAAGAACGTATCATGCGCATCTCGAGCTGGATGATGTTGAGGCTGGAATAGCGCATCGAAATTCCAGAACGAACTTTCCACGTAATTATTGGTCGGCATTTCGGTAAAGCTGAAATCGGAGCATACGTAATTTAAAAAACCGCATCAAAAAGCCAATCTTGCTTACCCCATTTCCAAGAATATTTGCCTGTACTCGGCTCGAACTTTCAAAAGCGGATGGAAGTGGCCGCCACTGGGAAGTACGCCAAGCGCATTGAAATTGTACGCCTTGAACTTCTTCGTTTTCCACGAGCCGCTGAAAATGTAAGCATTCTTGCAAATATGAACATCATTATTATGTGAACAGCATACCTGGCCAACATTTCTGCAGTCAAATCCGTTTCTGGCTTGGTCACGGACGTCGAGAAATTCTCGCCTTTGAAGACGCGGAAACTCTTCACCACGCTAAAAGAGAACGGTATTTCAGACATGCAATATTAAGTTTTGAAAACTTCGACTTACGCTTCTGTGAGCAATTTGCGTTTCTTGAAATCCGCTCTTTGTTCATCCGGTACCATATCCGCTTTCCCATCCCGGATACGGAGCAATGCTTCTTGAACAGCATCCTCGATCTTGTCAACCTGCAAAACGAGATCTTGCATGACCAATATTCAGAGCATCGCAGAACTCACCTTTGGAAAAACCAACGGACCATTCGCTTGCTTCTCGATCTTGATCCAACCAGCCGCCACGGCTTTGCTGAAGCCGATTTTCGCATTTGGCACTTTCTTCTGTAAGGCAAACGCTGGTTAGCAATGAAAAAACTGAACGAAGTCTAGGCTTACCATCAATTCCGATTGGCTAATACCAGATTGAGGTACTTGACGAAATAGAACCGCTTCGTGACTACCGTGTTCAGCGACTTCTGTGCCTTCGCTCGATAATTGCCATTGGTGTTGGCTGACCGTTTCTGTTCTAATCTGAAATAGGCAGATCTTAGAAGCAACCAGCAATTATAAAAACTGGCACTTACATTTCCTAAAGCTTCCAGACTCTTCACAGCTCCAACCACCGCTTGATGATCCACGTGTAATTGATCAGCGATATCCAGTGAATCCAATGATTCGGCCGTTGCATCATTCAATAGCAGCAATATCCGTTCAGCCAAATCGTGGCTATCTTCGGACGAGCTTGCACCACGCAGATGGACCATCTTCGACGTCGGCGCGTTTTTGGTCGAGGATAAAGAGTACGATTCTTGCGACTGAGGCCACCTGAAATGGGCCATCATCAAGCCGAGCCGCAGAAAAGCCAGTAAATACTTACGATTTTCTGGCAGACGTCGGAAACGATCCAATATGCTGGCTCCACCTGGCGAAGTGCGGAAATTGAGACGATTGCGCAATATCTCGGGAACTGTCCAAAATGACCACGTCAGCGTTCGTCGGGTGAAACCTAAAATGGAACAGATCAGCATAGAGAATGAAGAAATCAAGCTTACCCTTCGATATAACTTCGCGTTGATAAATAATCGTCCAATTCGACCAACGATGACCAAGAAATTGGCATTTAGCTGAAAATGTAGATACGTCAGCACTATCACGTTCATCAAGAATATCAAAATACAAGGCATATATGCCTGATTATTCACAAATCCACTCAAATTAATTGCAGCGTGGAAGTTTATTCAGTAAATGAAATTCTATACAATAGCTATCATTAACTGCTTGGTCCATAATCAAGGAACGCCTTGTTGGGAATCATGACCGTTGTTTCCAGCTACGGACGGTGGTCTGTAAACCGAAACGGCATCGATCTCAATGCTAGCCAATCAGTTGAGCATCAGCATACCTCGACGGCTGTGTCTTCGGCTTTGGCATTTTCTGTAGAAGCGACATCATTTCTTTCTTCTCGTCGAACGATTTCCATAAACTGTACAACGCCAGTACTTGCCGTTCAACTTCCAATACCTAAAATGAGACCCAGAATTAATGCGGCCAAATCAAATCCAAAAATCAAACGTACTTTTTCCATATCCACCGACAGATCCGCAAACCAATTCTTCAAATCCTTTCCGATCATCACCGTAGCCATGTGAAGCGCTGCCAATGCGATATGATACGGCGGATGATAAAGACAAACGTCCGTACGGAAACTGTCGTTGATGATCTTCCTAAAATAATGATGCATTAGCAGTGAAATGCAAAAAAGGGATATCTGCTTACCAAGCCATTTGAAGCAACGCATCATCGTGAGTCAAATCTTGGAATATTTGAAGCAGCGGTCGATACGGATGATACACGATCAAACAGCAATCCTAAAATCAGAAGGATGCAATCTTCAGACTTCGCATAGACAAAAGAATCTTACCATAAGCTCCAATAGGAAAAACTCTGCTTCGAATAAGTGATTTATTCGGTACGGATAATCTTGTTGGTAGGCGTAACTGTATCGATTTTTAACTGAAAAAAATGAAGATCTCTTGTGAGACGAAATAAAAGGCAATCAAAATTCGCTTACTCAATGATGAGCACGCAGCAATAAGCTTCGATTGGGAAATGACGCCAAATTCCTGGAAAAGGCTAACTTACATTCTGATCAGTATGAACTGGCCAGAAATCTTGATAATTACCTCCACTTTCGACGCCAGTACTAGACACGTAGGTGCCAATAAAAGCGGATCGATTGATTTCAATTGATTCCTGAAAATATGGATCATTAGAATCGAAAATGCAAATTTCAGAAACTTACCTCGAATAAAATCGACGAAAATACACGATTGCAGTGGCGATCACTTGCTGCCGAACTTTCAATTGCTCTCCCAACGCTTGGACCACTGAAAAACCAAGCCGTAAATATAAAAAATCAAGAACAGAAATTTCAACTTACTATTCGTGAAAAATATCATGATCTTTTGATATTCCTCTTCAGATAAAATTCGTAAATCGGCGGCACGTTCGTAAAGAACTTCCTGTCGTTCCAATAACCATTGTTGACTGCAAAAAAGGAAATTAAGATTTCCATAAAATCTCAGAATTTCAATGAACTTACAAATGGGAGCTTTGCCAGAAATTTCCGGCCATCTCGACGAACGATGATGCTCAGAATGATGAAAAATGATGGCAATTTTCTAATCAGGATGTATTATTCGAGAAATTTTTACAAAATTTCATCATCTCAACCGAAATTCTAAATTTTAGGAAAATCTTGTGGTACGGACGGTGTTGTAGATATCGCAAAATTGAGATTCAGACGGATGTTATAATAGCAAATCGTAATTATTTCTTCTTTTACGGCCATTTTTAATTCCGAATTTATCGTTTGACAATTATATTAACGTTATTGAAATAGTGAGATCTTCTTTTTAATATGTGAAAAATCTTGTCGAATCTGAAACTCAAAGAAACAACCAACTTGTTGCGCCCAGATGACCTGCGATTTTTATTTTCCACATTTCCAAAGAAGCAGTAATCATTTCCTTCGTTTGCAATGTGACACCCATCTGAAAATTTGGCCGTTTGCCATTTAACATTCTTATCAAGGTTCGCCGACGAAATTAAAGTTTACTCCCGTCCATAAATTGGGTTCGAAAAAAAACTCTGATTTCATGCCTACATATTCGACGAATATTGATTGAAGAATTTTAATCAAATCCTTCAAAAATCATGCCCTCCTTGTGGACATTACCGGAACAAACCATCAAACCGGTGGTCAGTTTCTTATTGAATCGATACGTCGGCGAATTATTATTGGGAAAAGTTAGCCGCGATCAATTGACAATCGATCTCGTCAATAGCACGGGTTCGTTGAACGATGTAAACCTCAATGTTCAAGTAAGGAAATTGCATTTGCTAGAAAGTTCATAGAAATATCCGAGCTTCCTTTTTGCAGTACATCAACGACGCGTTGCGAAAAGCGGATGTTCCGTTGGAATTAATCGATGGTTACATTAATTCGATCGTCGTTCAAGTACCGTTTATGAAAGTATTGGAAGATAGCTGCACGATCGAAGTTACCGGTTTGGAAATTACTGTGCAGCCTCGACCTCATGCCGCTATGGATTTAGGTGAGTCCATTGCTTTTTTGCTTCGCATGAAAAAGCAGGCTGAATTCTGCTTATTTTTTCCAAACTTCAGTAGAAGTTGTTGGATGATTGCTAACGCGTGACTCATTTTCAGTGACGTCCATGTTCGAATCAATGGTCGGCAGCATGACCACCAGCATGGATTTGGCCAGAAGTTTCGTCGAAGAGCAAGGCGGCATTCAATTGGAAAGCGATGATCAACAAGTGAAAGGAATTGATGCGTTGGCTCAGCTAATTGAAATTGGTAAGGCAGCAGAAATGCATTCTGCAATCAGTGAAGCAATATCTTCAATTTCAGTACTCTCACGAATGAAAGTCGTCTTTCACGATACAATTATTCGCGTGGAACATTTCCCGTCCGGTCAAGATGCTCTTGGCATCGCTTTGGAGATTAATATACCAAAGTGAGTACTCGTTTCGATTTCTGCTGTCATCATGCTCATAATGGTTGGTTTCAGATTGGAATTCATTGATGAGATTCTTGCTGATGCTGAAGCTCAAAAGGCGTCCGATCCGATCACGTCCCAGCCGCATAGCATTGGCATACCGTCGTCGTCCGACGTGTGCAAAATTATTCGCCTACACGGTGTACGGCTGTCGACGGATGTGTTCACCAAGCCGGCTGATGCGTTGTGCAAAAGCGTCTACTTGAGGACTAGTCGGCGGAATGGCGAGGTAAGCGTGAGCAAAGTATACTCGTATTGATACAGCACCAATTTATCTTGCAGGGTTCCATGAGCTCGAGTATGGAGCTTAATCGCGGTCCTGAATCAGTAGCAACGTCCATTTATCAATCGATCAATTCTACCGCATTCGTATCACCGCCAGTTACTGCTCTCACTTCGCCAACTACGACCGTATCATCGCAGCCGTTGCAATTTGCTCAGTTCTGTTCGGAGAAAATGTTCATAAAGATCAAGCTCAAGAATAGTGTGACCGGCAATTCTGGCATCAACGTAGCACCGAAGATGGAAAATGTAAGGTAGTTATTACTCAGATAGGCCTGGATCTAATATGGTTTTTTTCAGGTGGATATCGAAATGTTTCTGGGGTCGTTGAATGTCTTCCTGACGCCTACTCAAGTTCATTTACTGACGACGTTGGCTGGAGCGTTAGTACCAAATCGTAAGTATTTGATTTCTTCCATTCCCATAGAAATGCTCACGTGTATCCTCGATTTTGCAGCCGACAAAAACGAGGCTGGTCCAATTTCAAAAAGCAAGCCAATGCAAGCGGATGATTTTGCGAAAGTGGAATGGGATTTGAAGCAGAATATCGACGACGTCCGGTTGGGATGCTCGCGTGGGCAAGCAACGACCACTTTGGTGCAGAATGATTTTCAACTTGGTAAGGTCAGAAATGAAGGCTTAGTTGCAATTCAAACAGTTTAGTATTGCAGGCAATTGGTCAGGCGAAGATACATTTTACGCAACGAGTCGTCATCCGAAGTCATTTGCTGATTCACGTGGAATCGGTGAATCGACAGCTGAATTCACCTCTATCCCAAGTGAGTAAAATTAGCATTAATGTTTGCCAATGCATTACTTGCAGACGCTAAAATGCTGCATTGTATTTTAGTGTCAACGTCGGAAATGCCTGGTCCGGATTTATTAGAACCAGTCCATTGGAGATTACGTTCCGATTTGCCGAGTTCCAACGATGGTTCAAGACGGAAAATAAGTAAGCTATTGAAAGCGTTTATCTTTCTGATTATCTGCAATCCCGTTTCGTTTCAGCACAAACCGAGAAACCCGAAACCACGCGCTGCAAGGTCCAATTTTCGAGCCTGTGGATTACATTAACGCACGAAGATTTATTGTCAACGTCAGCTAATTCCACGATGGCCGCTGAAAGCTTATCATCGTCCATAGCAAAATTCTTCCAAGTAAGGTCTCCGGCTAGAGGCTGGAACAATGATTAAATGGTGGACATTTCAGGCAGCAAATCGACTTCCATTAGCAGCTGGAACGGTGCTGAAAGAGATCAGAAAGAAGTGCGATATGGCATATGACAAGGATCATTTGAGGTGAGCTCTCTTCGAGTGTCAGAAATAAATTTCTAACATCGCCGCATTTTTCAGATTCATCGGTTGCCCATTCGTGATGGAATACACGTCGCAACGAAATCCGTTATCCAAAGGAACAGCAGCACGGTCAATAGACGTTATGCAATTTCAACTATCATCCGGCAATTGCGAGTTATTGGAATATTTGTCGCCGAAATCCGTATGGACATCATCCACAGGCGCAAACGGTGAACCGCTTCGAGTGGAATTATTCGCATTTGAACGAAACGTTGGAGATGTCAGCGATAAACCGGACTTCAGCTTCAAGTTCGTCCGTGATGCACAGGTATTATGATTTTTTTATTTCTTGCCACTTACTGAAAATATCGTATTGTTTATAGCGATCCGGATGTACAATTTCACTGCGACCGTGTCGGACCGAGTTCGACGTCAGCCTGGTGGATAGGCTTTCGAATTTGATCTTCTGCCAACCGAATTTCAAACGTCCTGCCAGCCAGCAACAAATCTTGCGTCAGAAATACTTATTCGAAGTGCCGCCTGTCAACGATTTGAACGATTTGGTAAGCAAGCATAGTATGGATGATTTGAATTTGTTATAATGGTGGATTTTCTTTCAGTGTCTCAGAGACGATTTGTTCGAGCCGTTGGAACAGAATCAAGGAAATGCCGAAATGTCGTTTGAATTGAATTGCGCATCGTGGAGATTAGACCTGAGGTGAGTTGCGAGAACTTGCACGTGAGCATGGACCTACCCAATGCTCGTATTAACGTTCCTCGCCTTTCAGGTTTCCGGTGCCTGATATGCGTGCTGTCCAAGTGGTCGATCGACGCCCCTGGTGGGTAAGAAGCGTACGGGACGATGTGCTGCGACTACATTTCGACCACGTGAAGTTATGTACGATGTTCAATGAATCGCTTTCGAAACAAGGCCGATTTATTATGGAATTTTCGAAAGGAAAAGGTAAGCTTGACCTTATATGTCTTGTATTCTGGTATTGACTCTGTCACTTTCAGGATTCTTCAAAATGGAATCAACGGGTGAATTCGTCGAATTCTTACAAGCGTATGCTCGAGGTCAAAATTCGTCAGCATCAAATCGAGGAGCACCTTCAAAAAGCTGCAGGTAAGCTGAATAATTCATGTAATTGTTTTCTCTTATCTTTGAGCTAAACGTCCCATTTTCTTTCAGCATCGAAATCAAATGGGATTTCATTGCGAGAAGTTTATTGGACGAACGTCAAGACGGTGCCGCCTTGTCCGGTGACAGTTCGGGCGCGGAGAATAGCTTGGAAAACCATTGCTTTAAAATCAATTCGTCCTTGGATGGACCATTCTCCAAACGAGCAGTGGCGCACGAGAATGAACAATTGACCATCGTCGGCAGTAAAGAGGAGCTTTCGGATTTCAAGCGCAATTGTTTGCGTCGATGCGAAATGGGTGTCTGCGTCAACGTTCCTGAATTGCGTCTGCATTTGCCGGAGAAGAAATTCTTCACCGTTCTGTATAACAGGTATGTAGTGCGAAACAAGCTAGAAATCGGTATAATGCATTTCTAGTTTCAGAATTTCCAATGATATGACGTTCTGGTCACCGTCCAGTCCCGGATTTCAATGCAATCAAAACGATATGCGTGGTGCGACGACGTTCAGCGTTCATGTGGCTGGTCTCGGATTGGATGCTGATTTATTCGCTCCTTGCAAATCGATGCATAAATTCGATGGTAAGAATTGCTGTATTTTGAGCATGGCATCATTGCGGATCGATTTCTTTCTAGAATCTGATTCGGAACTCTCGGATGGTGGAGCGACGATGAGTGCAAATGGCGATAAACGAGCGGGTCATCAACCAGAAGCGCACCGCTTTACGTTCCTCCTCCAATGCGATAAATTGGATGGGCTATTGGAAATGCCTGTTGAGGTGAGTATTTTCTGGATATTTTGGTCCTGGTTCACGATGAACCATTGGCCATTTCTTAGTATTTCATGGATTACTAAATCGTGAACTTTCAGCATGAACCGACTTCTACTGGCGTTATGAAATTGGCTGCGGAATATGGCGAATTATTCGTTGTCAGTGGTTACGACGGCGACGACGATACGGTTTATTTCTATTTAACGTCGCGTGCTATGGCTATTTGGCACAATGGTGAGTCCAGTTTAGTAAGCATTAATTGCTACGGGTAACGTTCCTCGTTTCTAGTTTTTAATTCGGCCGCGATGGCATCAGCAGTTGAACAAGACGGGCCGATTTTCAATATCGACGACTGTTTCGCCACTGCAAACGAGAAATTCCCACTTCACTGCGTTGCCGAGCCGACGCCGTTGCGGTTAGCTTTAAAGAGCGAGCCAGGGGACAATTTCTGCATCGCATTACGGAGTTGCTTGAATTCAAAGGAGAAGATCAAGGTAAAAATGATTACTTATAATTAGGCTAAAGTACAGCGAGACTTTGGTTTCAGGATTTGCTGGTGACGCTGGGATTTCGAAATACGACGATCCATTATCGAATGCAACAACCAAACCATTATTGGCTCATGCAATTAATCGATTATTTCGACATTCCCGATGACCCAATTCTGGGCTTCGACCCGCCGAAGACGGTTACCGAATTGCACGTTCATGGTTGGTGCATGGCGGCTGAATATAGGTAAGGAAGACAATGTTACGAGCGTTGTCAGTTCAGATGGGAAAAATGAGTTTGGTTCCAGATCGGTTCAACTACCGTATATCGTCCGATATTATGTGGATTCATTGGACGTGTCCAGCAACTTGGTTCAAGAAGCGGCCATGTTTCGATTGCACTTCATATTCGAAGAATCAAGTTTATTCTTATTGAACTCCAAATTCGCTATGGATGCGTCCATCTCGGCTTACGTATGCGTCATGAAAATGGGATTGTTCGAATTGACTGTCACTTCGACGGAACCAACGGAAAATCGCAACGACCAATCCAACAGCAATCGAATGTCGAGACCGTTGCTGGAGATTCACGCCAGAAACGACGTATTGGAATTGAGGACGTGCACCGATTCGTTGACAGCGTTGGCGTTGATTGCGCAACATTTGGCCGAAGAAGGGGCTGCCGTGAGCAACAACGAGGCGAATGCAGCCAACGAAATTATGGACGGTCACGTCAACCAGGAATTCATGGCCAACGGTGTAGCTCATGGAGAGTCGTCAAATGCGGTACGTAATTTGAATGGCTGATGTGAGCATCAGTTACCCAGCACATTTTTAGGCTCAAAGCACGAATGCTGCGGAAGAAAATACCAAGTTGCTCGACATGATGGCGGCGGCTATGGAGGACGCGGTTGTTCCACTGCCAAGAGCGAATGGGACAATTTCAATATCCGCATCCACGAGTCGGGATTTGGCACAGATCGGCGATGGAAGAACCCGCGATCCTCGCCAAAATGCTTCATTGATATCAAAGGTAAGCTGTTCTGTAATTTTATGACCAGAATGAATGCTCACTACCGTACGCTTTCCAGGTCAAACCGCCAGAGCCAATCGTCCGTATCCTCAACGGAGATCCAGTCAAAGTTGTGGACAACCATTTCAAACCACCATTGCGGAGATCAGATTTATTGGCCAGTTTACCGCCCGGATATCCCACTCCTTTGGTCCAGTATCTATTTCGCGATATCTCCATCGTCTGGTACATCTATGGCGGCAACGATTTTGGTAAGAATTTGTTTTGGAATATGATCGAGCGTAATCGTGCTATCATTTCAGGCGACGCATCGTTGGAGAACAAATCGTACAGTGGCGTCCAAGGATCCCGGAGTTCGCCGAAGGTCAATCAAAGGTTTTACGAGGCAAAAGAGAGCTTGTACACTGCTGGTGGACCGCATCGCGATCACAGCGTTTGCGTTGCTCTGCACTTGAACAAGGTATATATTCTGGTCACTGTTGGTGATCATTGCTAATTGGTGCTCATTTCAGATGTGCTTCTTGCACGAATTATTTCCGCCGGAGCATCCACAAATCGCACGCGAGATTGTTACCATTCAAGACATCGAAGTGCACGATTTATTAACCATATCCAGCATCAACAAATTATTGTACCAGTACGCTGCTGATCATAAACCTCGTCAGACCTATGTTCCAATGGTAAGCTTTTTGTTTGCTTCAAATTTCAGTGCGTTATCTTCGCATCTTATAGGTATGCGTGAAAATGCTGCACATCGTTCCGGATCACGGACGTCAAGATACGCGAGTGGATGGCGAATGTTGTTTGAAAGTATCGATATTACCATTGCGATTGAATATTGATCAGGTATGCAATTATTAACCATCTTTCGACCATATGGTTAAAGTTCGATCCTCATTCTAGGACACGTTACAATTCTTGCAAGATTTCGGGAAAGAATTCGGCGAATTATTGGATGGTAATTCGAATAAAGCTGCAAATGTTCAGAAACGTAAGTATTTTTCATCCTCAAGATCAAGACCGGTTGGTCTAACTCTGTTGATTTTCAGGTCAGAGAACAACGTCCAACTCTGCTCCGGTCATCAACGTTCCACCCAAACGCAACGAATGTCAAGATCAAAGTTCCTCACCACCGATCGAAATTACAATGCCGCAGCCAATCATCAGCCCGATGCAAGTGTTGCCAGAACGTCGAAAGAACATGCAGAAAATCGTCTCGGTGGAAGATTTATTGAATGACGCCAGTCAAGACGCTTCCGAACCACCGTCTTTCGCATCGTCCAGTGGGCGTCGATATTTCTCCAATGCCAGCCGCTATTCGCTCGCCAATGAACAGGATTTATTGGATATCAACCGCCAGGACAGCCAAGATGAAGATCAGCTATGCGTAGAACTGTTCGGACCACCGAATTTCGACTCCGAAATCGATGCTGCCGAATGTGATGATGCATCCGAAGCGGATTTCAAGATCCCAGCGGTTCCGAATATGGGCAAAAGGCGAATGGACGCGAGAAAGAACGTTGAACAACCGCCGAGCGTATCGGTTATGTTTCGAACCGCGTACGGCGAGGATATTCAAAGCAATCGACGATTTGACGAAAGCGTCAGATTCTCCAAAGCGTCATTATCGTCCGATTCCATTGTCGATGGAGATGGCGAATCACTCGGTGGTCAAGGATCGCAAAGAGCAAGTTCACGAGCGTCATCGCTTTCGTCCAGAGATCAATCGGCTGACGAGAACACGGCGAAAGGAACAATATCCGAGAGAGATATGATGAAACTATTCAATACGCCTGTTCCTACTACGGAAGGTGGTTTGTATTTCAAGTAAGCAATTTTCAGATTATGGTTGACAAGATAGATAATGAATATCCTTTTTCAGGTCCTTTACTTTTTCTCCCGATTTGGTATTGCGAATCGATTATCACGGAAAGAGAATACAAACCAATCAAGGAGCCGTCGTCGGTCTGTTACTTGGTTTGAGTCAATTACACTGTACGGAATTGAGATTGAAAGAATTGAATCACCGTCATGGGTAAGCAGAATATTATTGCCTGGCATATCAGTCTCAAGTCCTCTCATTTCTTTCAGCTTACTTGGATTTGACAAGGTGGTCAATTACGCCCTGATGGAATGGTTACGAGACATAAGAAGAAATCAATTGTACAATATTGTCGGTGGTGTTGGACCTATGCATAGTTTAGTTCAGATAGGTAAGGTTTTTATATTCCACAGTATTCCCCAATCGAATACGATGCTCGTCTATTTCAGCTTTGGGTATACGCGATTTATTCTGGTTGCCAGTGGATCAATACCGCAAGGACGGTCATATCGTGAAAGGTTTTCAACGAGGAGCACAGAGTTTCGGCTTATCAACCGCCACGGCTACGTTGGAATTGGGACAGAAATTCTTCGGAGCCATTCAGGTACGCGTTCATATGCTAGCGTTTTCATATGCTTGCTGAAACGAGATAATTTTCAGTTCATGGCTGAATTCGCATTCGACGTGGTGAATCCGGATTATCACAGACAACGAACGCAAGCGGATATATTGCAATCGTTCGCGCAACCGGCCGATTTCCGAGAAGGTGTTACGTTGGCCGTCAGCGCGTTTCGAAGAGTAAGTAGCCATCTTCCGCTGATGGATTTGACCGTTGGCTTTGCTACAGCAAATCTCCACCTTTGCTGGTACGAAAGAACCAGAATTAACCAGATTTTCTTTGCAGGGTTTCTCGGAAATGGCTCAAGCTATAGTGTTGGCCACCCAAGAGGAACGTGCCAGTGGACGGTGGGCAATTCGAGGCGTATTACGTCAAGCTACTCCAACAGCATTGCGGCCAGTGGTCGTATTCAGCCAAGCAACTACGCACGTTTTGGGCGGTTTACGAAACCAGTTGAAACCGGATACGAGACGCGAAGAGAAAGAGAAATGGAAGAACGCCGACTGAGATTTCTGATCATGAATCATGATCGGTTATGTATTTTTCATCCTATTTGATATAGCTTTTTCATTCGGAATGCCTGCCCTATCGTTTCACTAGTTGTTTTGTACGTTACTGTACAAATATTTTTGAACTATGAATTGTATTGGTTTATCGACGGGATTAGAGAAATACATCGGACGTTGTACATTTCGACTGGTGATTTATTGATCAGAAATGATACCTTCACCACAAACTTGGATATTTGCGAAAAGCTAAGAAACGTGTACCCATTTTTCATATCACTGATAAAAATCCTACAAAAAAGTGCTTATCACTAAATTTGATCACAATTCAGGAATGAATTTAAAAAATTTCTAGGTAGACCGATCATCTCAGCTAAGGCACAAAGAACTCACCCCTAAATACGTATCTGTCAAAAAACAGTCACAACTGGCTAGTGAAATAGCTGGAATCCATCGGAAATTTCATGAGCATTTATAAACACTGGCCCCCTAACAGCGGATACGGTAAAAGTGAAAATCTAACAAAAGAACATGGTAAAAAACCCACCAGATAAAAAACGGTACACTAAATGATGAAAAATCACTCCCCCGTCACCCAAAAATCTAAGTGATTTCCAACAGGTGTGATCTGGTATGCTAAAGTTGAAATACTTTTTTGACTCTAGCTACTTTTTTGAATGTATTCAGCCTTGGTATGTCTTTTCTTCGTTCTCCGAACTTTTCCAGTCTTTTCCTACTGATGGTGTTGGTGATGATGTTCGTGATGATGTCCTCCTTGCGCGGCCGGTGCCTTCTCCACGGTGCTGCTGGTGCGTTGAATGTGGGTGGCCTTTTCCTGAAACGAAATTGCGCAATTATTGGCACGCCAATTTTGAGGCGTGCAAAATATGCGTGCACATGGTCACAGACCAATGCCTCGAAATCTTGATGTGTGCAACATTGCGCAATTCGGACTCACCTCTCCATCCTTATTGTAGAGAATGGTTTGGACGTTTTGACCGGTTCCCCAACTATCTTCGCCTTCGAAGATGAGTTGCTCGGGCGCGGCGTGCATACCGCCTTGATTCTTGGCCCAAATCTGAAAAATACGACCGTACTTACTGTTAATCCATATAAGCTATGAATTTTCGCCTTACTTTCACCGTTTTATTCGGCTTCAGGACGAAGCCTTTTGGCAAAGTGAAAACGATCTCTTTCTTTCCATCGATCTTACGTTTCAATTTCCATTCGTCCAAATTCTCTTCCTGCAAATAAAGGAGCGGATGTGAATTCAAAATTCAAACCTAATGAGCTACAGTATACCTTCGAACGATGGGTATTCTCGAGAATGATGAATTTGCCTTCCGGATTACAATCGGCAATACTGACGTTGCCTTTGGCCGAACGTTGGAAACTGGTACGAGTAGCCAATTCGCCTTTCACCACGCGAAGGCTCTCTGAAAAATTATACGTTTTTAAAATTTGAAAAATTTTGAAAATTTTGTAAAAGTTTACATACCAGTATCTTCTTGTTGTTGTAAACTGTGCGTTTTGACGACTTGTTCGACCAATTGACGTAAACCGGCTCGATTCTCTTCGCCTTCCAACATTTTACGATAAATGGCGATTTCGGCGTCCAACGTTTGTTTGGTGTCCAATAACATTTGCAATTCCACCATCAACGCTTGACATTCCTCGCGCATCTTACGAATTTGCGCGTCGCGATCGTTCAACGCAGCTTCGTATTGACCTTGTTCGTATTCCAATTGATAAGTCAATTCTTGCACTTGTTTCTCCAACATTGCGTTCTGAAAAGAAGACGAATCCAGATTTAGCATTGGATTTGGACAATACTTGCATGGCTGAATCCATGCGCAAATTTCAGATGATTTCAGAAAAACTGTCGGATTGCGCAATCGCAACCCGACCGTGACACTTTTTTCTCGCCTCACGAGTACCCTCTCAACTTTTGTGACATTCGGTGACGTGTCCGCATTGAAGAATGCGACATTGAAATTTACACTTCTCGCCCCCGACGTCAAGCCCAGGCGTCGGACACACTCGAAATTGTGTCACTGTCGCATTGATGAGACTTTTGAGTAAATATAGGAAGAGAAAACCCTTTTAACATACCCTTCCTTCGAGATCGCTCAATTTCGAACGTAAATCGCCCAATTGTACGCGTAAACGTTTCGTTTCTTCTCGTTGATATCCTGTATCCAATTGTTGACGAGCCGATTGCGTTTGAATTTCTTGAACCTGTAAAATGGGATTATATAATTGAAGGCCTGGATGAAGGCGGAGTTTTGGTGTGTACCTTCAACTTATACCAGGAATCCATTTCCATCTTATTCTGAGCCGCAATCGCGTCGTATTCATTACGAATATCTCGAATAGCCAAGGCCAATTCGTTCTTGAAATATTCACGATTCTCCGCCGTCGTATCGCGAGATGCCAAGGCTTGCAATTCTTTGATTTCCTGCAAAAAGAATGTCCATTGCAATCGCTCGCAATTGCAGTGAAGCAAAATTGCGCAATTCGCATTTCCGACTTTTGAACGCTTCGCAGCTTCCTAAAGCGCACTTGCGAGATTGCGCAATTTTTCGAAAATTACTTGATCATGAACGCGACGAATGAATTCGATCTCTTCCAACAACGTCTGCACTTGATTTTGATAATCGATACGGTTGAGCGTTTCTTGATCCAAATCCTAGAAAAACCGTAGATTTCATATCCAGAGGATATAGTAAATTTGTACGCTTACCGTTCTGGCTTTTTGCAATTCGCCTTGGAGACGGAAATTCTCCTTCTTCAAACGAGCCACTTCGGCTTCCAATAATTCGATACGACGACGAAGCAGGGAAATTTCCGCTTCGTAATTGCTCAATTGTTGCAAGAGGCCGTCGATTTTCTCTTTATCACCATCTCGCATACGCATAGTATCTTCATATCTGCAAAAATGGGACGGCTGATCAGAAATTTGGATGCTTGCGAGACAAAATTGCTTAGAATCATTGGAAAAAATACAGTGCATATGCATTGGGGGTACTGTAGCCAGTGATAAGGACGTTGCGCAATTTGAGAGAATGCAAATAGGCGCGAATTCAAAAACTGACGTGCTAAATATCAGCCAAAGTGATCAATGATCACCGCAATCATGTTACAGATAAATCGATAATGATAAATGATTCAAAAACTGACTTGCTAATGGTCAGCCAAGGTGATCAAAGCCTGATCATCAAGATACATATAAATCGATACTGATAAAATGATTATTAGATTTGAAAATTATTCATGCTTATCCTGACCTTTGTTCATGCTGAACATTTTCCCCTCCTTTTGCTTACCTACTATGCTAACATCTTCCGACCTTTCCTAGCTTACGCCTTAGCCTTATCTTTTATGAGTCAAATTTTAATACCCCCTCACAACTTTTTCATCAACTCGCAAGAAGTAGAAAATCAAAAGTGCATTGCGTTGCTGAAAACCAGGCGCTTTGATTCATGCGAAAACATTCTCAGCAAACATCGAATGGCCTCGCTCGGTTCTTTTGCAAAATTTCGCAGAGTACTTTGTGTTCAGCATTCTTCGTTAAAAAGTCAACTAAACTGGAGGGGGAAAACTCAATCATGTGAAAAAATGCGAACTCTTTGATGTCTGATGATTCAGACAAATGCGTTGGGGGGAAAAAATGGCAACATCCGCAGGATACTAGTTGAAAAGCTGGCTAAAGATTTGCAACGGATACGATTTGACTTTTACAAAAACATGGAAAAACACCTGTATTTCATGCATGATAGCTTTTCTAACTTTTCTAGAATATAAAATACATTCCCTATTGTAGGCATTTGAAAAAAGCTGCATAAAAATTCATAGGGACCGTATGTATACATTGAAAGCATAAAAACATTTTACGTTCGCCTGACTTCTGTTCACATCTTTCGGGAGATGTGAACTTTTACGACTACTCTCAAAATGCAAGGCCAATAATGGAAAATGCAATGGCTGCCGTGAACCGAGAAGGAAGACGTGCCAATTTTCTCCTTTCGAGGACGCGTAGGTTCTGGATTAATACGTCCAATTTTGGACTTTTCCTTAACCAACTAAACACGTCACCCCTGATCAAACCGTCCCTGCAGAGGAGATCTCCAAAGGGAGTTAAAATGTGCGAAAACTAGTTTTCTAGACCCTCAAGAATTGACTGTATACAAAAATGCGTACTAGAAGAGAGAGAAACTAGACGACATTTTTCTCCAAGCAAAGATTCTTGCCCAGGTTAGGCATCCAAGCACGTTGGTGGGGACTATACAGTACAGTCAAGGCCCATGAGAAGAAAATGTGCAGGTGTATAAATTATGAAAAGGAGAAAAATATACTCCGTACAGGCAGTCCCCCCTTCTCCCGGGCCGATGAATAATGACTAAGATTATTTCATGCGTGAAATTTAGAATCACCATGAGTTCTTGCGTGAATTTTGAAAAATGCTCAAAAATAGCATTGAAAAACGCTTTGCTGTGCACTCACTTTCTGCGATATTCGGCCAATTCCTCTTGCAATTTAGCGATTTGATCTTGCAAACCGTGACGCGTTTTGGCCGTTTCGTCGATCAATTTCCGCGCTTCGGTCAATTCCGATTCGTACATATGTTTTATGGACGACGTATCTTTGCCCCAACGCGAACGCAACGCTTCCAGATCCGTGCCCAATTTACGATTCTGAGCTTCCAAGAAGCGTACTTTCTCGATATACGAAGCCAGGCGATCGTTGAGGTCTTGCATTTCTTTCTTCTCGCGTTCTCGGGTTTCTAAGATAGCCGACGCGGCACCGGTGGAGAAAGCGGGCGAATATCCATGCGACATTGTGCTCGAATGTTGTTCGGTCACAATCTTCAACGTACGAGCACCGCCCGGACTAACGGCCGTCGAAGACCGCGTGAAGCCGGGCCGAGCGGAAATCGTTGAACGATACGTTTCGTGTTGATGAGACATTTTTTGAATTCCACCTTGCAAAATTTGCAATATTAGTTGATTATGGACAGGGATATTTAGAATGCAACCTTATTAGCTAAGAACTGTACGAATTCTTCCCAACCGGGGTGAGCACACACGACTGCTCTCTATCGAATCACTCAGCGTACAGTGAATTCGCCGAGACCAGAGACAGAGCTACCTGTACAATTCCAAGTCGACTGTCGACGCACCTGAAAATCGTCCACGTCACGATCGATGCGTAAATAGGAAAAAGGCCACGGCGGTATGCGAGCGACGCGAGGTGACAAAGGCCAAAAGTATTGCGAGAAGAGACAGGGACGACCGAAAAACTTTAGCCCCCAAACTTCTCACTCACATATACGTTTAGAAAGTTTTGTTGTCTAATCTAGCAAAGACGACTATGGAACATATATACACATGGGGGCGGCCTAAAACTAGGCCGACCTTTACTAGTTTTGTACAGTTGGAGGAAAATTTCGCATTCCTCTCTCTCCCCCCTCCTCAACGGGAGGTATAGAAGAAAACTAGATTTTTGCCTCTAAAATTCTAACGACCTTTCGCTACATTATACGAATAAGGACGCATGTTGAATCAGAGGTTTTTCCATTTCGTATTCGACTGCGACTGCTGTACATATGATCAAAGACCAAAAATGTGTACGTGGAAAGAAAAACGAACTTCCATCCACAAGTTCTATTGTTGGAAAAGAAACCTGGAACTTTGAACAGGCGTACTGTACAGTACACATTACATGAATCATACGTTTTATACACCAGGTATGGAAAAATTCACTCTGAAGTCCCTCAACCGGTCCTGCATGAAAATTTCCAAGATCACATTAGAGAAGATATTTCGCATACCTGAATAATGACAGGTAGCACTTGAGAAAATGACAGTCGAAAAATTTCGCATCCTTTTACCATAGTCTCATATTTAGAATGATTATTCATACATGTGAGACAAGGACATCGCAATGACTGCAATGCTGATCAGGGAAAAATAATGGAATACGCGTACTTACAGAATCACTTCTTCTTCTTCTTCGAAGGTATATCACTGTCCATCACTTTTATCGGTTTCCGTTTCTGTTGCTTTTTCACTTTCGCTTTCAACGCATCGATATTCACTTCGGATGATTTTGCACGATTTTCCTGCTTCTTTTTCTTTTCTTCCTGATACGATTTCTCCGGTGGTGGAATGAAGGATTTCTGACGACGTTCTTTCTGAACTTCGGCCGCTTCTTGTTGTTGCTTTCTCTTGTGAGCCATCTTCTTCGCATGCCTCTCGCCTTCTTTCAGGAAATACTCGCCCGTCTCCAACTGTTTATCGATCTGAAAAGACGATCTACGATTTAGCACGGATTTGCTATCCCTCAGGATAATCCCAAGAATCGTGGTATGCTCACCTTGCTTTCAGTCGGAGGCGGTGGGAATGGCGTATATTCCTTCTTGGCTTTCTTCTTCGGTTTCTGCTTCTTGTTGATCAGCTTTTTCCGGAATTTGGGCAGGAATCGATCCCACGATTCATTCTTCATCTTCTCGTCTTTCAACAATTCCCGTTTTATCATCAACGTCTGCAAATGAAGTCAGTTTTTGCTTGATCGCAGAATTGAGAAATTTCGCTTACTTTGATATTATAAATTGGGTGAATATTCTTCATACAATCCTCCACGATTCGTCGGACCTTAAAAAGAGATTGGACATCAGTATGATGACCTGCTGATATCAAATCGATGCTCACCTCTTTCAGGCCTCTGTACGGACCCAATGCGGATACGGTATTTCCTTGCACCAGCACGTAGCAATCCGTTAGCAATTCGATAGCCTGAAATTTGCGCAATGATAGAAATATTCGATTTCATGATCATATGAAATGCATACCTTCAACGTAGCTCCATTCGATCCGATCAATCGCTGCCTGCGTTTCACGAATCGTTCTCGATTTCGTACCATGCCACCGATTTTGATTATATCGCAACTGACGTCGTCTTTCAGCACTCGAACGGCCTGAAATAAGGATTACTGTCATGGGAGTGCAGAAAAATCACTCACCGTGATCTCGCAATCCACAGATTCGCTTACCTGCTCAAAAGGCACGCTCCGTGCTAGCAATTTGATCATATCCCGTGCTTTGAGAATAATGTACGGATCCCATGTTTTTCGAGTCGTCCTGACCGTCATGCTGCCTTCCACAACGTCCAAATCGGCTTTCACGAACTGAAAGCAAAGGTTACTATACTTCTGAATGCTGTGCATTAGTTTGGATCAGGCTGATCCAACTCATGGATCCAAATTCGCAATCACTTACATGTTCCTCCAACGCCTTCTTGACCAATGGCCAGCATTCTCGTAAATATTTCTCCCGATACTTGGGGAATAACGTTGCAAACGACGATTCGTCAATCAAGCCGTGCGGATTATCTCCTTTGGAAAACGTAGCGATATCCCAATAATTCGGATCGCCTCCGGTTGGTAGAGCCATCTGAAATGGACATACGTATCATTGCGCAATCATCAGGCTATATCTCAAAATATATCACCGAGATCGGTGTAAAACTCAATAAATCCATCTTTGAAAACCGATAGTTTTATGTGCACATACAGAAATGAACAATAAAATCAATACAATCATTCAATGGCGTCCATATTTACAAACCAAACTCAGCTCATGGCTTCGTTCTCTTGTACGATTGCTGCCGTCCATTGTTGAAATCATCACCATTTTCATTGGGTTTGCTATTTCTTTGACCTCGATTATTCATTCCGCCCAATTCTTTCCTGAATCGATGTTCGATGAAATATCGTTGCTTCTCCAAATGAGGGAATAAATCGGCTCGACGTTTCAAAGCTTCCTCGGCTGCTTTCATTTCAGCTTCTTGAACGCTGTGACCACCACCTGAAGAAAATTGCGCAATAGTAAACTGGATTCTGACTCTCTTTGGGTCACAAGCAATTGGTAAAAATTGCCACGCTCACCTGCAGCCAACCGTTGGCCTTTGAAATATACCGCCACTTTGTACAGCCGCGTGTTCGTTGGTCCCTCAACCGAGATCACCTTGTACGTTGGAATATCCGGTTCACCACCGTCCGGGTTTCGCAAAGTCAAACAGCATTGTTGCAACTGGGATTTCGGATCGTTCCACTTTTGGGACATGATGAAATACTGAAAGAGAATAGGATATAGCAATGCAAGAACAATTATTGAAATCTTACCTTCAGTCTTGGATAGAAGCAGACCTTGCAGAATACTTTGCAGAATTGCAAACCTCGATCCACGTACAAAGCACCAAGGAATGCTGAAAACAAGAATGATTGAGATGTGACGAAACCATCAAATCAACAGAACTACTTACATTCTACGAGATCCGCTTTATCCTTCATTCTCAATTCCGGCGGCCCGGTTTTCAAGAATGCAGGCGGATGTACGACGTATTTGGTCATTCCCAAATCATCGCAAATCACCGATTGCGTCTTGTTATTGACCAAACAGCTTCGCAACAACTGAAAAACAAGGATTGCGTGACATTGCGCAATTTCGAACATTCAAATTGCTTACTGATAAATGTCCTTCGTGATGCTCTGGGAAATGCTTGTACAAATATTCGGACGTGATCAATTGCAATACCGTATCGCCGAGGAATTCGAGCCTTTGATTATGGCCACTGAAAGAGAATTTTCATTAAACTGCAAACAGAAACCAAGAAGTACTTACAGAGTTAGAAAATTGTATCCAACGTTCTTTCTGGTGAACGCTCTGGCCAATAAGCGGATATGCTTGAAATGGATACCGGTTTGATTCTCGAATTCGGTCAATTTATGGAGAACCGCCACTTGATTGATCCAATGACGATCGCCTTCAGGTTCTTGCTGCTAAAAATAGAGATATCGGTTACATTCAAAAACGATAAATATTTGAATATCTCACCTGCAGCGGATGCTTTGGACAATTGAACCACACTTGATGCAAACGATGATCGTCCTCTAGTCGAAATAACGCTTCGCCGAATACTCGATCAGCCACGTCCACGCCTCCGTCCAAAAACAAAGCGCCCATTACAGCTTCGAACGCATTGGCCATGGCGTGTTTCAGATCGGCTTCGTGACACAAATCCGGACCGTGAGCGTAAAGCATGAAGTCGTCCATGCCCAATTTCTGAAATAAAGACGATGAGAATAGGAACTGAATAAAGAACACCCGGCTTACCTTGGCTAAGACGGCCAGATGTTTATTCTGAACCAACGAAGCTCGATACGTTGCCAATCCGCCTTCTTGCAAATCTGGGAACATGAAGAACAAATGAATCCTGAAATATGACAGTTGCTGTAACGCAGCCATCAGCTTGCATGTAACAATGCCAGGGAAATGCAATACTTACGTCGATAAGAATTCAATCACCGCATCTCCCAAATATTCCAATCGTTCGTTATTGGTAACTTGACTCTGCTTGACCTTCTTCGATCCCATTCGCGACATGATATCGATCAACGTGTTGATGCCTAAAACAAGGATCGTGTCAGCATTTCAACATCACGCCAGAAAGCTGTGCATCAGTGTGCAGCCAGGCGAAACGAAGTTTCTCACCTCTTTTTCTGCTCAATATTTGCTGCATCCTTTTGTTCCCATATTCCGGCTGCCGAATGCCACAATTGCTCAAAGTGTTTCGGGCGTGATCAGGGTTCGTTCCATAATTTTGCCTGTACGACGGATGGGTGAAAGCCAGCTGCAAAAATCGATCATACAGTGGACTGGCTCAATGCCAGCATTGCAAATATCTTACCTCCAGCAAAGCTCGGTTCTTGAATTTGAATCCAATTCGATCATCCTCGAAACAACGCAACGACCAATGAAAGCGAATATGGCAAAATGCGACCAATAGCATCAGGGCATGCTGAAAATGCAGTGGTGATTATTATGCATCAACTCAGACTAAGCGGGTACAAACCTGAACCACATCGGTGTAAATTCCAGTAGTGTAGAAGCCCCTGCTCGAAATCTCCACTGTGACGTCCCGCTTCAAACTCCTGAAAACAAAATTCAATTAGCATGTCTCCCTTGCTAACAAAGCCAATTCAAACTTGGCCAAAACAGAATTTACTTACGCTCTAGCCTTCAATTTCTGCAAATGCATTTCTTTCTGCGCCAATTTCGCTCGATCTTCCGTAGTTAATTTGGATTTCATCATCAATAAATGCCGAAATTTGACGTATTGCTTCCACGCTTTCTGATATTCCGGATTCCCGGTGTAAGTCAGTACGGCTGGCCTGACTCCGAAATGAACGATAATCGGGTAATTGTCCGTCGTTTGAGACACGAAATTTCCGCCATCGATCATCCGATCCAATGAATCCACACGCAAGGCGGTGGGTCGCTGAAATTTGAAGTATTACATTCAAATGTGATAGAAAGCACTTCAATTTACCTTGCTCGGATTAGTGACGATCTGATCTTTCGTCTGTTCCACTACTTTATCCCATTTCTCTTGAGGCCACGATGCCAAATTGACCAAAGCCGCGTCATCGATGAGCATTCGATAATTGGACAGGAAATACTTCAGCACGTAGCAAGTTGGCAGTACTTCTTGGCCGCCTTCTGAAAATTAAGATTGTTAGCAGCACCGATAAATGCGGAAGAAAACAATCTTACCATCTAATGATCGAACGAATCGAGGCAACACGTGAAATATCGGGCACGCACTGGATGAATTTTGTGGTTTCAGTTCGACGTCGTACAGCTCCAATAGCTCGACGAACAGGTAGTCCCATAATAAGTCCAAATCACGGATCGTGAATAACTGAAACAGAGAAGTTATTAGGTTTTGCCAAACATAGTTCAAATGCGCTTACTTCTGGCGGGTCCTCTTTGGAGAACATAATCGAGTACTCGATATTCCAACGGATAACTCGACAGACTGGCAGCTGAAATATAAAACATGGCATTCGCCAAGATATTGCTCTGATTAAAATATCCCAATCTTACGTTTGGTGGCAATGGATCGTGCGACAATATTGAGAATCCTTCGAATTGGAACGCGTGACCATCGTGATGTATCCTCGTTGCGATCTTCGTCTGAAAACGTTTGACATTAGCATGCTTTCAATAAAAGCATAGACACAGAGACTGAATGCAGCCTCTTTGGAGATAAGACTCCAGTAATTTAGCATACCTTAATATTTTCCAGCGGCGAAATAACCACGCGGTAATGGTACAAGCGATCCAAATTATTGGACTGAACGTCGCATTGCGGAATTTCCTGGAATAAGACCGGTTCATTTCACTGCTGCACTCGCAACAGCTTCCAGCTCACCTTCTCTCCAGGATAAATCGAATGCGCAATACCCGTTTGACGAGCTTTCCAACTGCATCGGCACAACGGTCCATCGTTCATCTAAATTTGAACACCGGCTGTACTTTCTCAATTGACAGACCCTCGGGTGTGCCTTACCTGCCCAACTTCGTTGAACCACAATTCCGAATGCAGTCGAGCTGGATGCCCTTGCTTCCTGTTCATTTCTTCAATGGCCAGTCTGAACCGTTCGTGTTCCATATCCGAATTCGAGAGAGATGAACAATCGCTGGCGTCGGACGATGATCCACTGGCGTGGCGATGTCGTTTGCTGCACGTTGCTTTGCTGCCGTGGCGTTTGTCTTTCCTCTGGTGGCGTTTCTTCTTTCGGCCACTTTCACCGTCGCCGCCGACTTCTCCCTCTTCACTTCCGCTTCTCGAATCCGAATCACTGGATTCTGAAAACGAATGCGCCTTAGGTCAGCGTATTTCACAAACGAGACAAAAATTACCCGTGTCGTCATTACTATGATCATCGTGACCGTGATGGCAACATTTGTGAATCAACGGTTTCACAGCTGGTGGCTCCAATTGCGGTTGCGCCAAACGTCCGTGTTGACTCGACTTCAATACTTTTTGCTCGAATTCGTTTTGTAACGACGCCAATCTCTCGGTTGCACGATAAATATTGGACGCCTGAAAGAAGATTTTGGATAAATGAACATTTCAGCAACGGCCCCCAAGAATCGCTTACCTTACTATCTTGATCAAAATACAATTTCGCCGGCGCGCATTGGATCCATTTGCCAGCGTCCGCGTCCGTCGCTCCCAACGGATTATCTTCTTCCTCCGTATCGCTGACATCTGAACCGACACCGTCGAAATCCAAATTCGACATTGGAACTCGTTCGGCACCCGCTTGTTCTTGCGCCCTGAAAATAAAGATTTCTGTTCATCTTTTTTTTACAGTGTCAAGAAGCTACTTACTGATTCTCGCTAGTTTCGCTCGACACATCACTCGCCCAATCTTCCAAATCATCGTATGGATCTCTCGTTTTGGTCTGCGTCGACGTAGATGGCTTCTCCCTTCTGTACGAGGCCGGGACTCGACGTTCGGCCGCTATTGCTGGTTTGCGATGGTCACGGATCGCCGACGTACCGTCCCTGCTTCTTCCGTCGTCTTGCTTTCTATTCGTGGACGATGACATCGAACGTCGTTGTCTATCGTCTCGATCCCAATCGCGATAATCCGGTCTGCGATCACGAACAGGCGATCGCGATCGTTCCGACGTTGAATAATGATCCCTGGCTCGATCCGGTAGACGATTGCGTTGAAAACTGCCGCCGCGGTTGTCTCGACGACCCGACGACGTCCATTCATTTTGAGTCGAACCACTGTTTCTCGGAATATGTCCTTGCGTAGAACTGGACGCCGCAACGAACGAAGACGATGGCCTTGTCGATACGGTCCCTCTGAAATGAAATCTTTGTAGCCCACTGCATACCAGCAACAAATCAATAAACATACCTTTGATTATATTCAAACGACGGTGATTGCCTATTGGACGGCAATTGCGGAGGCACGAAATAAGGCGGAACGAAACATGCTGATGGCTGTCGCATCACAACTCCTGGCGGCGGCGGTGGTACTGGAATTCCGGTTGTGACCAAGAATTGAGCGACGTAATTGTTCATGAATTGAGCCGGTAAATTCGACTGACCCATTGGCACCGTTGGCGTGATCATGCTCGTGCTAACCAGAGGCGGTGGTGGACGAGTCGGATCGAACATGAATAATTGCGTGACGGATGTTGTCACAGGAGTTGCTGGCGATGGATCCGGTTTGGATTCTGGATTCGGTCTTCTTGTACGTGGATCCCGAGACATTTCTTGAAAATGGAATCTATAATAGAGAGACATCAGATATAACAATCAAAAGCATATCAATCAAGATATTTCCAGTTTGAACTGTATCAGCAAGAACACGAATCATTCAATTCCACTGTGACTTTAATGATCAGCATTAGTACTAAACAGTGAATAAATGAATAGCCACAAGTGCAAAATCAAACGACAGAAATGACTATAATGGAATTCATAGTATCAAATATCCATGTATGGACAAGATCGGATCAGGCAGGGTGAAGGGATGGGATGGAAATCCAGATTTCCCACATAAGATCATAATTTTTGCTCAACTTCCCCGAAATTTTGTCTGGGGAAGGTCCGACATGTATTTTTCTCTGGAATATTTAAGGCCCACAAGGAGGGGAATCTATCCCCTAATCCCACCCTTGTCCATACATGCAAATATCCATTCACTACCTTAACCGTGAGTAATGATCGATGAACATAGATCCAAAAAACGCCTTCCAAATTTCCCTTTCTTTACATGATTCATCCGCCTGCCGACGTTCTTGTAATTGTCATCGTCTTGCTCAATCACGTGAACGTGAACGCGATACGTAACGTCCACCGCGGTTATTCCTGAAATAGGATTCCACGAGTGATAATAGTAAAGCCAAACCACAAACACAGAACTTACGGAGTTGGGCTGCGAGAACGATAACGTTTCGGACCGCCAGGCGAACGAGAGCGACTGCGTCCACGACCACCGCCTCTTGGAGACCTGAAATAAGGGGGCAATTAGTAGAAGTTCCACAATGTGTAATAAATTTTAGCTCGATGCAAATAAAGCAAGACTCAATTTCCGAAATGATGCTCCTTACCATACCTAATTATATAGCAGCGCAGAATGCGAATACAGGTGCTACTGTACAGATGCATCGATGAAGATGGAATGCCGTCGTCGCTGAGTCGCAAGACGACTATCGCATTCAAAGCCTAGCCCGGACGCTCGTCGATACACGGAGAAATTTCAAAGCTGAGGCGCGTGAAGGGATCGAAGAAAAATGCGCTCGTTGATTTGGCAGTCGGTTGAAGATGATTCCCGATTTGCCCTCCCGGATGAAAATTCAGATGATTTCAGGCGACAAGGGCGTTGTTTTTAAATTAACTGCTGTGCGCTTTCTCAAAATTAGATGATACACGTTGGCTGCTGATTATCGAAGATGTAGAAGATTAGACGACTTGCAGCTGCTGACGAGCTAGCAAATAAAATCATAATTACATGATATGATTTGCTCACTATATCTGTGCACTTATTTTGCTTGCTCAAAACATAAATGCAAAGCTAAAATAGAGATTATTCTACTTACCTGTCATAATATGAATTTCCTCCACCTCCGCTTTGGCTTCCTCCACCATTGCCATGACGTTCTTCCCAAGTCGTACTGTAACGGCTTCCCATCGGTGGACCACGACCTCGAGGACGTCCGTGAGACATTTCCACACGAACACGATTGCCGCACATGCGACTGAAATATAAAAATCACACGAGTAATAATGAATTTTAAAAATAAGTTTCAACACTCACGTTCCATCCAAAGCTCTAGCCGCATCTTCGGCATCACGCGGATCTTCGTATTCAATAAAAGCGAATCCAGGCGGTCGACGAGCAACCCAAACGTTTCGTAAACGGCCATAACGTGCGAAAATACTTTCCAACTGAAATATTGGGAAATTTCAAAAGGCTGCTCAATATTTAGAAAATAAATTTTACCTCGCTTCGACTGGCCGTTTCCGGCAAACCACCAACGTAAATTTTGCAATCCAGAGGACCCATTTCACGATCACGACGTGAACCCATCATAATATCGATGAATGAAAATAATTGATTGATTGATGAGAAATAGTAGAAAATTTAATTTTTCTTGGAAAATTTAATTTTTTCCTGGCTCGTTGCCAAAATCAGGCGGTTTTGCGCACAGCAGCCGCACTGCCCTCCCATTGTGAGCGAGTCAAATCAAATTCAAAATTCTGCACACCTAATGTTGACCGGTTACAGTAAGCCGATACCGAATTTGAGAAAGGCTATTAGTTTTGAAAAAAACCAAGGATTTTCATTTAAAAAATGACGAAATACCCGTAAAAACGGTTTCATTGAAAGTAATTGCATCTAAGAAGAATTTTTCACGCATGAAAACCTTGTTTGCTTTTATCAATCTGCGTAAAATTGATAACTTATCATAAAGAACGGAATAGCCTTTCAATTTTCTGCTTCAATGCTATTACACTTCAAATTTGATCAGTTAAAAAATGGCTTCCAATTCTCAAATCATGGATACATGCAAATTCATGGGCCCTGCTCGGCAGGAATTCGCATCATTTCAAATCCAAGCCTCATATTTTCTCGATACTTATTTCCCGAATTGGAAGGACACCGAAAGCTATATGATTCCGCCGATTTTCAATTTCAAACATCCGGATGTCTGCGATGAAGTGATTTCGAATTTGAAAGCGGAAAATGAGAAGAAAACAAAGCCTGTAATTAGTGATCGTCAAGGCGAAGAAGCCGAATATTTGATTTACAGTACTTTACAAAAATTGATCCACGAAGGTATCGGAGCCCCGTTCATCGCAGTTCACGGTCTGGACTTGAATAAGCATAGTTCACGGTTGCATAAAATCTTTCCCGACCACGATTGGTCGGAATTATTCATCCGATCGAGAGCCTGCTTTCGTGAATATGATTTTCTGTTGATCGGCCCGGGGATCGGTCTAGTGGTCATCGAAGTGAAAAGCTCGAATTTCGAAGGACATTTCGAAGCTGGCACTAGATCGTTGCCTAGCGAATATAAAAAGGCACTGATGCAATTGAATTCGGCGGAGAAATTGGCAGATTTCTTACAAGCAATCACCGGTGTGATTAGGCCGAGATTAGTGACCAAAATCCTATTCTCCGCTAATCTGGATAAATGCAGATACGAGCATTGGAAGCAGAATTTGAACGACGCTGATAAATCGCATATCGACGAGACGTTGAGTGATGTGATCCAATTGTTCAACGGAGATCAGAATTCATTGTATCATATATTGCGGAGTATCGCAGAAAATCGTCCGAATATTTCGCAGGAATCGTTCGAAGCGTACGCTCCAGTGATCGCGGGCATATCCTCGATCACATTGCTCCAAAATTTGAACCCGCACGGGATCAATTTGAATAAGACCAATTTCTCGATTCGCGATTGTATCATGAAAGATAGTGCTCGTATTATTGCCCAAAATCCAATTCTAGATCATAAACGTTCGAAATTACATTCCGCATCATTATTGAAATCGATTCCGAAAGATCTAGGTAATCGTACTAAGATTATGTTCTTGAGCCCGGATCAAATGAGATCGTTGAAAGGACCGAATCGACAATTCATATTGGGCGCACCGGGTACTGGAAAAAGCATCGTTTTACAAACGAAAGCATTGGAATTACTGGCCAATGGTCAGTCCGTAACGGTATTAGCCCCTCCCTGTTACAGTGATCGATACAAGGGTCTGTTCGAATCGCACGGATACACGAATTATAAAATTCAATATTGGCCTTCCAATAGCAAACATATTTATAAACTGATCGGACAACAGAATGCTGATCAATACGACTTGGCTGGTCATATTTATAATTACATCAATCAGACTATCGTAAATGCCTACGATTCGTTTGTTAACCGCTTCAAATGGTTCTTAACAGACGATCATATAATCATAGATGACGTATTCGATCAAGAATTAGATACAGCACCGGGTGGATATTTCTTCACTGGTCCCATGATTACAATGGCAATTGCGAAAATACTTTACCCAGAGAAGGTCGTTTGGGCTGCTATGGATTCGTACACTGGCCCTGGATTCGGGAGACCAGGCAATTATAGAATTATTCATCAGCTACTGAAAACTGAGAGATCCAGTAAAGAAAGTGATTACTTCTCATTGACACTATTGAAACACGTCATGCGGTGTTCGGAGAATATTTTCACTGAAGTTTATCCTATGAATTTGGCTTCAAGAACTCATGGAAAGAATGAACCGTGGCCAAACCAAGCTAGGCCGATAATTGCTCATAAAATCAAAGGAAGTGAAATTGAGAAAATCACCAAAACCGGCCCAACGTTCCTTCCAGCTTTGATCACTCTTCTACATGAAATCGTAGCAGCTGCAAATCGATTATCCGATCAAGGTTTCGTAATGGATGAGGAATTTGCAGTAATCATCGGAAGAGTGACTTTGGGTCATGTGCACATGATTGCTGTGAAGAATGGATTCGTATGTAAGATGAAAGATAAGATTGCATTATTGAACAGAATACCTTTGCATTCTTGGAACAACGTATCGTCTTTGGAATGGCCAATAGTCGTTTACTGTTCATGCGATCAAAAGGACTCTTACGTTCCTGCGAGATTTTTTTATGAAAAATATCGCGCAATGTCCAGAGCTACGTCAAAAGTGATCGAAATCGTTAGCTTATATGAACGTAAGAATTGAGGTTATCGATTATCTACACAGATCATTTATGGATTCTATGATTTCTGATGTTGGGTAAATTACAATTTTTTATCTAACTACACTCAAATTGGCATTTTGCATAATCCGACATGCCCATGCATATTTACACAGATCGCAAACTGAATGCTGATCATAAATAGACCCAAATTATCAAGAATACAATAATCGATACTAGCACCAAAATTGCATCGAAGCCATAGTAGAAAAGCCAATTCGACGAATGCTTCGAATAAATATATTCTCTTGACCATTTCCTGCTTTCTGTACCATTGGTACTAAAATGCCTCGTGGCCCAACCCAACCAAAATACTGAAGGCGATTTTTCCAGCATTTTATAATCGCGGAGCATGGATCTCAATTTCAATGCTGCTTGTTTATATCTGCAATCATTATCGATTGATCAGTGCATTTGATACTGATTAGCGGTTACAGTAACCCACCTTCCATTATGAACAATCATTTTGGACATTTTCTCGCGTAAAACGTATTCGTTCAATTTGGAGACTTGTAAGAATTCACCGACTCCTTTCTCGGCGAATCTTTGTAGATTATACAATTGATCTCCTTGTATGGCCACGCCCAAAACGGGTACTCCGCTATTCACTGCTTCGATACAAGTGGTCACTCCGCCGTGACTGACCAAAAGCACTACGCGTTGATCGTTCAACAATGATTTGAGAGGTATCCAAGGATAAATATGAATATGATCAGGGATCAATGTGGAATTAGTGGATCTCAATAATGCCAAATCCATGTACTCTTTGGACGCGTCTAATTGCCATATGATCGTGTATTGTGGAAATTGAGAGAACGTCCTGAACAGGCGTTGTAATTGAATCATTGGAATTAGATCACCTTTAGTCACTGTACCGAACGAGACTAGGATGAATCCGGATCTTGCTTCCGGTAGTGAAAGTGTCTGAAAAGATGACTGCCCTGATTGGACAGTGACATAATTGCGCAATATTTGCATTTGTATGCATGCACTTATTTTGGAAAAGTGCAGTTGATCAGTGTGAGACCTGCATTGCAAATTTGCTCATGCTCATTAGCAAGTATTCAGATTTTGCATGGAAGATGATTTGTTTGCAATATTTGGAATCAGCAACGGTGGCGTGAAAACATTCAATCAAAGCGAAAATATCCACGTCGAATATAACCACATTTTGGATCATCATTCAAGGGGTGCTAGTAAAATTTTCACATTTCATGCCAGATCGGAATTTCATGCGAATTTCGATAGCCTGAGGCCATACTGAGATCAGCCGAAGTTATTTTGAATGTAATATTTGGTAAACAGAAATACCAAATCACTTTGCAGCGATTTGGGTGAAAAAACGGCAATTTGCATTTAGCGTGTGAAATTGATGGGCTCAAATGTTGAGATTTATCTTTGGCTATAAGTTCTGGCACATTCCTTGCTTGTTGATAAATTTATCAAATAAATTCTTTATCTCCAAGATAGTCATACCCTTGTAATATTCTCACGCACACCTGTCTCCAGGCAATGCTCACATCCGAAATACCGTAACCCGCTGACCATTGGTCTAGGAGTATCCAATAGCATCTCGAATGGAGTGGCAAACATCAAAGTCCTCCTTTCGATCATCGCCAAATCCGGTAATCGAATATCAGCCGCTAATTTGAACGTTCTTTTCGCATTCGCATAAAAACGTCTCCGAGTTTCCACTAGTAAACCGTACATTACTGAATTGAAAGTACGCCTGCCGAAATTCATCGGCACCGTTTCTGCACCGATCACGGTCGGTACGTACGACGGATTGGAAGATAGACCCATATTGTCCACGTAACTACTGACCACTGGATAATTGGATAAATATACAATATTCACGTGTTTATTAAACGCGTAAGCTAATCCGGCTGCGCATTCGTTGAGGAGATAATCGATGACTAATAAATCCAAATCCAACGCTTGGATTCGACCGACGAATTCAGCATTTCGCAATGCACGAAAACAGGATCTCATGTGAAATCGATGGATACGCGCTAAAATTCGAACGCTCTCCGGATCGAACGTATCGCCGTCGAATGGTAACGTGGTCAACCACATGAGCCGTTGGGATCGTTCTTGTAATAATGTCGAATCTTGACTTATACTATCGAAAGATATATATTTCCATTCTGATTTCGGTGCCGGGAGGGTACGATTGAATTCGAATACACGAATTTGAATAATGGTCACTCGATGATGACCATCGGTGGTCAATCGATCGGCTAAATTCCTCATGAGCATATCGTGACTGTAGCACCCGGTACTTGAGAATAAACCGATATGGGCAGCCATTACGCGAGTGATCAATTGGGTGATCAGAAAAATCGATATGCATATTTTGATATGCATTGATCAGGAAGGGCCGATGGCTGATTTGAAAGCTAAATCGAAGCTAGCTTGATACGGATAGAGCTGAATGCTGATGCTTTTCAATGATGATAAAATTCGGCAAAACACTGTCACAGTGCTCGAGAATAAAAACGTAGTCTACTAGAGTGATGCGCATGCAAAAATCACTATATCAATATCCATACCCATATATGAGCATTAGAAAACGAGGTGACGTTCGTATTTTTCGACAAGTCCACTACACAATGAAATGCGCCCATTGTTGTGTCACAAAATGAGGGTCGTGCAATTCATTTCCGTCCATACACATAATAATAGCAATGAAATCTGGACCAAGTTCAATGCCCTGACTAAATGAAGTACCCTTGGTACCAGATTTTACAGATGAGGCGATTTTAGAGGCTGTTTGGACAGAGACTCATTATTTGTGACCACATGCAAATGGTCCAGAATTGCATAAGATTGCTGGACATACTTTTCATCTTGGTACAAAATGGATAGCGTTGAAAGAAAACTGACTGCTTCGGCAGCTTCTTCAAAGAGTACATCGAAGGGCAGCCTCCAGCTTGAGGTTGCAAAACGCATTGAAAATCCACGATATGGAATTTGCGATACTCCAATCCCTCCCCATCACGTATTTGCGGTTGAACTTTGCATTGATCTGCATCAAAACTTATGCTGTCACAATCGATTGCACGCCACACTTTGATCAGGCATGATCAGATTTCGATCAAGATACAGGAACATCATTGCTGTAGAAATTTTTATGTCACAGAAGGAATATTTGTGATAAAATTTGAATCACTGGTAACAATGGTACTGTTATTTTATTTTCGTCACAAATGCAGGCGTATTGTAGAATTTGCAATTGAAGAAGATGTAGCTTTATCCACTACAGGCTTTTAACTCGTGCCATTTCACCTATGTAACCTTTTTATGACATCAGTTTTCGTGCATTCTATCGTGTTCCTATGGCTTCGAGTGTACTTTACTTACTTGTCATATGGGTAAACCAATACAATACAATACAATTGTGCGATGCGATTTTTGGCTTCATGATAAAGCCAGAACGAATTCAGGTTTGACTATTCTGACCCATTCTTGGTAAGCCTTTGTCAGCAACCTTGCCTGCGTCTGAAAGGCAGTGGTTCTTTAAGACTGCATTTTAAATCCAGTACGAATGATCAGTGCAGCCCAGAACATATCAAATTTTCAAATTAATCAGTATGAACAATGAATGGTATGGCCTTTTCAAGCCATGAAGCATCCTTCATTATTTTCAAGCAGGCCAAGACTGCATAAATAGTGCATATGCAAGCAATAAAGCTAAGAATTCTCAACAAGAAATCATGCGTAACAATTTCTAATTAAAAGTTGTCAATGCTGATAACGTAGTGGATTTATCATCTTTCAATTTTTGCAATGCGTTTATCATTGCATCCACTGGCCAGCAGCTAGCTGTGGGTGCCAAGACGCAACGGCCAGGCAAACCGTCTTTTCCTGGTGGTCCAGCCGGGCCAGGGGGACCCTGAATTTCAAAGATCAATGCAGTGATTAGAAAAGTGATCAGGATGTGCATACTGGTTCTCCACGTATGTGAAGGCCTTTGCTTTCAGTAACAGTGTTACTGCTGCTAATAGATGGACTACCGAATGAGCTGATCGGACCTGGTAATCCTAAAAACGGCAAGCTTAGCACTTGGGTCATGCTAAGAAACAGCTTATATCTCACCAGGTGGTCCAGGTTCACCGCGTTCTCCACGCATTCCTTGAGCCCCTGGAAGGCCGTTAATCCCTGATGGTCCAGGTGGACCTTGTGGTCCCGATGGACCTGAATGAGCATACTTTAGCTATCCACAATTGCAATAAAACCATCATACCTGGACTCCCAGGCGGCCCAGGGGGTCCTTGAAATTCTTTCATCCCTCCATTTTGGGATAACACTTGCAAAATGTACTGTACCAGTACCAGCAGTTGATTCGAGGACACGTTTGGGATGTCGGTAATTTGAGAACCAACGGTTGGTGCTGAAGATGGCAATAAACCAGAAGGTGGCAACAATACGTTCCCACTCGAAGGAGGAACTAAATTAGCAGTTGACGCGGCTAATTCTTCAGCAACTCCAGGAATGCTTTGAAGTAAGCCGAGTCTTATCATTCCTTCGGCCGATTGTAATACAGTTCTTCCACTCGACGATGCCGCTTGCAATGGAACGACCAATGCTTGCGCGGGTGATGGGACGGATATTTTTGGTCTGGGCGTAGTCGGCGGAGGTTGAGGTTGAGTCCTGATCGGTTCGTTCATTTGCTTGGCTGCACCGGTTGGGAATGGCGCATTGGTCGTTTCTTCGCCTGAAATTTGCATGCTTGGTCATACACTGAGAAATGCTGAAAAAAATTGCGCAATATTGATCAGAGTTGGTAAGGCGGAAAGTCGCGCCCTGTTAGCCCATATTAATGTGGAAACTACAGTCTGATTCATGTAGAATTTTCACAGTGCATGTGTGCAACTAATATGATGCTTTGTTCAATGCATAAAAGATAGCCAAGGTAGGCTCGTTCTGGTTAAAAATACGCGTCCATTATCATCAATGAAGCAAAAGTGGTTTACACACCTCTCCAAGGCACGCATTTGAAATGATTCTGTATGTATCCAACTTTGCATTGACAATATTTTATATTATCGAACGGTGGTATTCCGCGTCTGCATTCGGAATTGTCCACCGAACACATGGCCCCGATCGGCGAATTCTCTTCGCATTTTTGCCCCAATGCACTTCGACGAACTCTCACATGAGATTGATGCTCGCGTGGATGAAATAATTCGTGATGTTCAGTGGTCAGATTTTTGATCACTGCTAAAATATGCACCGATTACTGTACGCTCCTGTTACATTTTTTCAAATGTACCCAAAATTTTCTCTTCTAATTCTTTGGGAACCACGATCAATGCTGACGTAGTGATAAACGCGTAATACAGTACCGAAATGTACAATGCTAAAATATCGGATCATAAAAATACAGTAATCCTAATCATCGAAAATATACCTTGATGTAAAAACGAGATTTTAAATTTCGCCATGTCATGAAACACACACCGCCTCACCGAACGAAGGCCCTGAGTTTATTAGGAATCAAGTCTGCGAAAATTCTCAGCTGAAGTTCCGAGTTTAGAGCCCTACTCGAAAGGGGCTTGACGATTGAATTGGGGAAAAACATTAGAAGCTACCCATTCGTGACACATACTCGAAATCCGGAACGTTGAGATCGAACTACTCGAGGATGAATTGATCAAAATACGAGGTGCAAAATATGTGAACAACCCCTTTTCGACACTTGGAGTAGATATTTACACAAATCACGTCACGAGAAGCCCCCTGTTTTTACAAAACTATCCCCCGACCCTTGTAATTCAATCGTAAAATTCATCCCCCTATTACTGTAATAGAATAAAACCCAATCCAGAAAGCTAATCACGATGAAAAAAAAAGCTATTCATGAAACATGCATGCGTTTGCTATCATTCTATAGTAGGAAAAATGAATAGGATGTATTCGCACGTTTTTTTCAAATACGATTCGATCACGAAAAATCATGATTTTATGCACGATGACCGTAATAGTTGTAGTATGGATAATTTTGCCATGGATTCATGGTGTGTATTTGTGGATTCCCACTCGGCGTTGTACCTTTCGTACCGTCGCCCAATTGACCGGCAACGTGCATGTCTTCAATGGTCTTGCCGTGTTTTCGTACACGAAGGCAGGCGATCAGATTGATTATGCACATTGGAAGCGTGGCCAAAATGATGATGACGGCTGAAAATTTGCATTGACTGATTACTCGATATCATATGCTGCGTGAGATGGCTGATTTGAGAAAAGCAATCATGCTTTGCAAGATTGAAAGTGGGCTCGAAATGATCTCTCAGCAGAGACCAAAGAATCATGTACCTGCCGTAAAAGTAATAATTATGAATACAGTAGCCCAAACTCGGACTTTGAATACGCATTGCTTATTACACGCTCCCGGGAGAACGGTGGACGTATATTCACTGCATAGGCCGTAAGTGAATAAACTCCAAAACTGATTATTCTCGCATTCATCTTCGCACGTGGCTTGAACGCTGTAAAAAGTACTGGCGCAACGGCACGCGTGCTGAGGCCCACCGCCTTTTATGGGCGCACAATTGAGGTCGTGTTCACCGGCGCACGCTTTGTCGCATTCGGCTTTACTCTCGAATAAGCCCCGTTTATTCACCGTCTTCCCACCATTCTTATCGTTCGCATCATCGGCCGATGCCAAAAATGTGCACACGGAGACTAGCAAGAAAATCGTCAGGGGGTTAGACATAATTCGGGAATGGAAAATGTGCAGATGAGGAAAGATAAAATTCGATTAAAAGATTGAGACCTTTTCTCAAAACCACTAGTTGAGACGAAATCCCCTTCAGTCGAGTAGTATTTTATTCACTTTCCTGTAGTGAGAAAATTGGGAATTCGATGTTTAGCGGTCGCTTGCCATAAACGAGTTCAGCCAAAGTTTAGAGAAGCCCCCAGTCTCCCGTTGAGGAGTATGCGTAACTAGTTTTCCTACTTTTCATATATTTGCTGACGAATTGTAAAAGAGGCCAAATTTCATCTCGGACATAAATATTAGAAACCGGTAGTAGAGTTGAGAAGACTCCACATTCTCAAATGCAATGAGTCTGGATTTGAGGAATGCTAAGCAAGGCGTGAAAACTGGGGAGGAGAAGAATTCTCTCCATTACTAAACATAGCATACAAATAAGGCAATGAACCGACCGTTGGAATTTTGCATTAAATCTCCGCACTAGGAGGGATTGCGTATGAGTAAAAGGGTTATTTATGATCATTACTCGAATGGTCATTGAAATTCATGATGTGATGACCGATAGTAAATGTGTTTACAGTGGTCAGTGCAAGGTCATGTTGACCAGAAGAGTTTTGTATTGGCAATGCAGTTAATATTACAGGAAATGTACTGCCTAAATAAGATTTCATGATCAAATGTAAGAGAATAGCAGCTGTTTTTATAGGCTATTAGGAGCATCATGCCCTGAAATTATGCCCATTGCTTCCAACACAAGCAATTTCTTGCTCATGGCCTACATTGGCATACTGTAACCGCTCAAATATGTAACGCGACTTTCATTAATCACTAAACCTAATTCAATCGAGTGACATAATCATAGAAATCCAAAATCAGTACTAGTCCTAATTGCATAAACCTTATCAAAATTCGACGACACTTTCGCATATCTGTCTCTCATCAAATAGGCTGCCATTTTCGGCTGTCGATTGCGTGTGAATACACCTTTCCTATTGCCCACTGCCCTTGTGGTTGCTGAAATAAGAAGGCTAGCATTTTTCTTCTCAATTGCCCTTTTTTTGCTTACACTGCGAAGTCATGAAATCAGCGAAATTCCAGAACATCTCTCCAACGAGTATACGTTGTTGTCTCAATGTATCGAATGCTTTGTGATTTTCTTTCATCAATGCCACTTGGTACGATTCGCTGAAATCCACTGGTGGTTCCTGGAATTACGGGTCATTAGCCGAAGCTAATGATTCGAAGTATTCTCTGTACCGTGTATAATCCGACCATAGAATCAGCACCGTATTCAGTGACCAGAATTGGCTTTTGATATTTTTGCCTCCACGATGTCAAATCGGAGGTCATTTGTCGATTGATCACTTCCAAATGGCCCATATTCGAATACCATCCATAATATCGATTAATGCCCAATACATCGACTAGATCAGCCTAGAAATTCATACGTGATTTGGGCATGCACGATTCTGAGCATGGATTCTCACCGTTTTATCATTATTGAAATCAGTCGGGCCATAAACGATTGTGACTGGTCTGGTATTATCCAATTCGTGCGCCAAATTCACCAGGGCCCTGAAAGATTGATCATTTGCATACTGCATGCCATTGTGTGATTTTTGACATACCTAAAATATTCTCTGGATGCATCCATTTGCGTTTGCGGTTCGTTGGAAATCGACCACATGACCACTGACTGAAATGAACAGCGTATCGATTTACAACTCATGAAGCTATAGACTTACTGGATGATTTTTATCTCTCTCAATCAATTCGGTCAACATTTGTTTATGCAATTGAAGATTTTCGGATGTAAAATATCTGAAAGGATACACGTGGATCAATCGCTGGATTGGATTGCGAAATTTTGATTACTTAAGACCAACTGCTGGTGTTTCTGCAACGACCACAATCCCACGCCTATCAGCTTCCATGATTCTTTCATCACTGTACGGATAATGCGATGTACGAAACGAATTCGCATTCATCCATTCCAATAAATTCATATCCTTATTCATTACGCCGTAATCGAAACCTCGACCTCGGATCTGAAATTCGCTATCACAACTCGGGTTATTGAGTAATTTTTGGACATACTCACATCAGAATCTTCATGCATTCCACAACCCTTGAAATAAAATGGGACTCCATTGATTCTGAACGAGCCATCATCGAATATTTCAACGCTTCTGATCCCGATTTTCAATGAGTATCGATCGATCAGATATGTGCCATCGAGAAGATCAACCTGAATTTGGACATTGCTACTGCTGATCCTTATCCGAACACTCGCATACCATCAATGTGTAAAGATATCCAACACTTTGATTCAAGCCTCTTGGCCACCATAAATTGGCGTTGGACACAGTAATCTGGTCTTCATTCGATTGACCACTGGCCACTATGTTTCCTGATCGATCGATAATCGATACTGTAGCGTTGATTTGAGAATCTGTACCACCAATTTTCACTGCATACTTTACCAGGCCTACAATGCGGGTTATAAACTTTATCTGAACTGATCGATTATTCAACGCTGATCAGCTTTGCATACCAGCTGTATTATCGATTACATCCGTCTCAACAGTGATATCTTCGATATACGTTTTCGGTGTACGATATAAAACGACTGATCTTTGTATTCCAGCGTAATTGAAGAAATCGAAATCAGGTGTTTGAGTGAAGAATCCATTCGGATACATGCTACTGTAAAATCCCTACTATCATCATTGCAAATTTGCGGAATTTTGTGCACGTACTTTCCCTGTTTATACTGGAATTCACCAGGCGGTATTGTATTCTTGTTCAATGTATTATTCACAGCAACTGTGACCACATTTGGACCGCCGAAAGTCACGAAATCAGTGAGATCAGCTTCGAATGGCAAATGACCGCCTGTATGTGCAACGCTCAGTTTGCCATTGATCCACTGAAATTTTAAAATCATCGATTTTTTGCTGTCATTGATCACAAGGTATATTCATAACGACGCATTGGCTGCTGCTACAGTATGATTGCTATTGATACTGTGATTACTTCCAATGCATGAAAGCCAATTATGTACGCAATGGTAGTTCTGATTAACATATCGATAATCGATAATCACAATTATGCGCGTTTTTGGACATGGCATTTTATGCATTGCATGCAACCTCAAATCGAGGGAGCATTTTCCATGCTGTAGTTTATAGCATATGCCAAGCCAAGGGTACATGGCAATTCCGAGATTATACAATGGCCTTCCAACGGTCACTATGCAAATTTTCACTCACAGTGATAGCATAATAATTGACACTTCCGAATCTGACGACCACCCGTGATTTTTTCCACGCGGAAGGCACATAAAATTGCCTTTGATACCATACCCAACCGACGTGATCTTGGAGCTCTTTCGAGGCTCCTACATCATTATAACTGGATGGCACTGGCATTACTGTTGCATTCTGTATATATAAAGATTGATCAAATTCTGCACAGGTGCTCGCAGTGTCAATCTCACCTTCATGAGTGATAAATCTAGTTTCCACCATTTTTGCAAAAAACCATATCCAACGGAATTCTGAGGTTCTAGAACGAATGTCCAAAGGCCATCCAATGATTTCACTTCTCTGGTCTCGGAATCTTGAGGGTATAAAGATGATGATACAGGATATTGGGATATCAGAATCCCAATGCATATTGATAATAAGGGATATGTAATCATGGCTTCAAGAATTTCCAATAATCAAGCAAGAAGAATCTCTACTTCTGCTTCCAAACCCTTTGCTTCCAAATGAAAAGCTAGACACCAAATGTCGTCTTGAAACCGGCTTATTCATCAAAATTTTACTGTGCACTTAGTAAAGCGATAACAAGTTTTCTTTCCTCCCAGACTAGCCCTGCATTATCCGTCCCAAATTCGACATCAGGTTTCTGAAAATATTTTGACAAGACTCGAGAGTAAATAAACTCTATATATGCTAAAGAAGATCATTATTCTACTCATCTCAATGACAAGCGAGTTTTGCCTATTTTATCAAAATTCGTACCAGAAATAGGCCGAGACAAGTTCATCTGGATCAACTGACCAGTTCTCGAATGAAAAATTTTCGTGTACTGGAGCATCAGAATAGGCGAATCCATGCGAATAACAAGAGTTTTTTTACATCACTCCTTTTCTCACGAGTACATTTCTAAGCCCCGATACATGTTTGACATGATTTTCTGCACCTTTGTTGCAGGTGTGGATATTGATCACAATAATATTTTCTTCTGAATAAACTCAATCTTCCAAGTTCATTGCAATATCGAACCATGCGTGGACTCTGATCGTCCATGCACCTGAGAATTTTGGTCACACAATTATGACCAGTAGCCGTTTTTTGACATCCATATATACGATTGATCTTCTCATAATCGGTTGGATGAGCTGCTTTCGCATTACCAATAATATTCATGTACCGTTGATTTTTCGGTTCAATTGTGATCATATTGGCGTTTCTCCTTTTGACGAATGCGGTTTTATCATAATGCATAACGCTTTCGTAATTATATGGACATCCATAATCATCGTAATCGATCGGATCGACTTTTTCGAAATTATAAAGCATATCTGCAATTGAAAATTCTGATCATGATCATGTGATTGGCAAGTGATCGGCTGTATTCGCGTGTATCTGTGCATTAGGATACTGTAAGCGCATACCGGTCCTCACATTCTCTTCACGGATCACAACGAAATCATCCCGATCAGATCGATTATGTTCGTGTTGCAAACCGATGGCGTGCATTAATTCATGGACGATTGCAGGGTGTTCAAGGCAAGATGCGATTTCCTCCACCGAACAGCGTCCATTTCTTCGTTTGAGGCATTTCTCATAATGACTCAAATACAACGGTTGCCTTCCGCCAACGCGTCCAACCATACTGGAGCAATCGCCCCTGAACATTATCGATTATGTTCACAATTCAGTGATCATAGACAGCTTACATTTCACCGCTACCAATCGCCAGATAATCCCTATCTGATGAGATTCTTGGTCGAAACTTGATGCAAGTATTTTTCTCAATTGCTCTCATAGCATCCAGAATGCGTGTTTTGAGATGATCAGCTTAAAAATCGATAGATCGATAAGTGATCAGATTATTGGCTATTCAATGCTTACGGTATGGAGTACCAAATGTATATGGAATCAGTGCATTTGGCCAACGCATTTCTTTGCCATTGATTGCATTACGGATCTATGAATCATTGTACAGTGCTAAGCGTGGCAGTGACTGCAAAAATCAATCACCTGTCTCTTCCGCAAAATATCGTCTTTATCTCCATGACCTAAATTTGGCTTGTGACGAATGACCACGGTATCATTGGCTGTAATAAAAGGCAAATTCAACGCATTTTCTACGAATAGCTAATAGCATACCAGTATCCTAAAATAGTATATCATTATGCAGGGTATCTGAAATCCATGCTTGAATTTACCGGAACCAGGTGAAGTGGTAAAAATTCATTAGCCACAGAAAGCTGGAATAAAATGATCAGTATTGGAATACGCTCCATATGCATTGCAAATGCGGATACAGTAAATCAAGGAGTAATTTTTGACACAAAACTCACATTTATCGATACCTTTTTATAAATTATGGCTCTGCATATTCCGGAATGGAAGCAATGACTCAAAGAATGTTCAACAAATTGCACTGTGCAAATAGTTGAGCTTTTCCTTTCGTGGAATGGGTAGAAAATGGATCAATGCATGTGTTATTGATTGTCGATTTATTTGAATAAAAGCAGATGTTCATTGGAAGTGTGTGCAAAATGAGTAATACGATACCTGGATCATTATCAAAACGTCAATAAAACGGCTAATTATCTGTGATGCATGACACCGTGTGAAAAAATGATCATTATTTTTAAAGGGCACTCACAGTTTAGAACAAGTTTACTCCATCTACTAGCTTAAAACTTGAAATAGAGCAGGAAAATG
>JAQIWJ010000014.1:0-49905 GCA_034695185.1 Discolaimus major
TGTGTCCAGAATACTTTCCGCGCATAATGCCCTGCTATTCCCATGAATTTTAGACATTCTGTACATCCCTTAATCCAGTTTTTGCCTATTTCCGCAAGTGGGGTCAATTGTCCTATTTTTGAAATTCGCGCCGTGGGGTCAATTGTCACCGATCCTTTTCGAGTGCCAGGGGTAATTTCCGGATGCAACAGCATGGAAGGTGTCTGAAAATGAGTAAAATAGGGTTTCGCACAATTTTATCTCACCCTGCAAGAAGGCGGTGCCTCCTCTGATTGGTCAGATGCCGACTGTTTTGGTGTGCCGAGAGTTCGATCCCCGCAGCTGCCTGAAATTTTTGCATTTTCTGCTTCATCAAACTTGATTTACAAAATCAGATTTTTTGCATCAAATTCCGTCATAAAACATGATTATTCAGAATAAGCGTCAGATCGAAAGATAACATGAAAAATACCAGATATACAGAGAAATCGAGCATCCATAACGCATGGATTCCCAAAACTGCAGACCAAATCAAATAACTTACAGACATTTTGTCTCAGAAAAAAAGAAGGCATTTGCATAAGTTATTTTACAAAACATTCTGTTACATACGTCCGGCTAAAACTGAATCGAGCTCAACACACATCTTCTACAAATACTCACTCCGTTCCGTTTCCATCAAAGTCCTCAATTTGATCTTTTCAAAAATACGAGACCCTTGATCCGTTTCGATAACGTCGTCATTGCTGGGGCCGGCGCCTTCTGTTCGACCAAAGCTTGATCGTCGAAATGGAGCTTCCGTTTCAATGACATCAAAATGGACGAACGACGACGACGTTCATCCGTTTCGTTCTTGATTCGAATTGTGGTCTTATTCCCGTTCCTGGTTTTCATGCCTGGACTGATAGCGTGGAGAAAACTAGCCGATTCGGGTACGATATCGCCCAATGATGACCATTGAATAATGTCGTCGCATTGCTGACGTTGAAGACGTCCATCGGTTCTTTCATAAATAGGCTTCTTCAGCAAACTGGGCGTTTCCAAATTCAAGCTCTCCAATAATTGGGCGCCCAAATTGTCCAAGCTTTCATCCACAACGCCGGTTGGAACGGAATCCATGTTGTTATCGTGCTGATGCGAAACCAAACTGCCATCGATCAGAGGCACGAATTCTGGCGTCTTCGACGATCGTGGTCGCAACTTTCTTCCCAATTTTTCGGCCCGTTTACGACGGATAGCTTTTGCTGATGCAGTTGTGGTCGGCATTGCTGATGGGGTCTTTTGATGATTCATAGACGATCGATGTCCTTGTAACCGAGTCGATACTGGATGTTGCGTTAATGACGGAATTGGCCGTCTCAATTTCTCTAAAAAATTCAACATTTGTGTATTTATAACTAAAAAAAAAGAAAGAAGGTATTACCTGATCTGCGATTTTCCGAATAGATGGCTGTCATTGAACGACGGTTGTGCTTGCTGTTGACCAAAGACGGCGAGACAACTGAGCAGTTGTTGAATAGCGACTTCTGAGGCGATAGCTTCGTCCCAGCTCTGGTCGTACGACACGATTTCCTGGTATTGTACGTATGCGGCGTAACGGGATTTGGACAGCTTCGACGCTGCTTGGCGATTCGGCGAGTCTTGTAGCCTTCTGTGGATGTTCCAGCGATTGATGGCGAATTGCTGGTGGTGTGACGACGTGGCTGGATGTTGATTGCAGCTGGTGATGGTGGAGCCGCATCTTGATTTACAGTCTCGCAAATTTGGTCGCCACTGTTGATCGTGCTGATGATGGTCGCCGTTCGAGTTCGTGGCGCTAATGGAGCTCTGACCAACGTGCAGGACCAACATTGAACGCTGCCGTGTAACTTGCATGGAGCGGATGAAAGCTTAAGTAGCCCGTTGCTGATTTCCTTGCGGCCGTTTTCTTGATCGTTGGTGCGAATAGTTCCTTCTGAATTGGTCGTTCCATTTGTAGCTTCCGCCAATTTGGACGTCGTATCATCTTCCACTTCACTGGCGTCTTCGTCCATATTTTCAATAATTGCAGCAGTTATTGTCGAAACCCGCGAGCTGAATAATGGCGTTGTTGTTGATGACGAAGCCGATGAACCGTTCTCTTTGCCATTCTCAAAAGTCACTGTCGAAAGTCCGTTCGAATCTGTGATGCGGTTGCTGCTCGAATAATGACGAAATGTGGTTTGGCTACGGCCTTCAGTGCTGCATCCGAAGTAGGACGATGAAGCTGATGATGACGTCGACAATAAACTTGATCCAAAAATTGGGCAACGTTCATGAGTGGTGTAGCCAGGAATACGGTAATAATCGTCCGTCAATGATGGTCCGCCAAAAATCGACGACCGTTCCCAAGTTGATTCCGAGACGCCGTAATAGACTAATTCCACTGGCTTGGTAGGTACTGCAACCACCCGATCCGGCGATATTTTAATAACCGATGTTGGCTCGCTGGTCAAGATTTTTTCGATCGACGTAATGCCCGGCTGAATTCTCTTGGCGTAATTTGACTCGGCTGTGCCCCGATCACCGAATATAATAGTGACGACGCTAATATTGTCGGCCCGTAAATTGCTCCAACGCATCAATGCATGTCGTACTAACCATCTTGCGTGATTCGTTTCATAGCCATCCTGAAAGCAAATTTTACGTTAGTATCTGAACAATTTATGTTCAGGACAGGCACGCTGCAATACGATGCAGATATCGGCCACTTACATTTTGATCCGCAATCCAATTCTCTTCTTTCCACTCGTGCGATTTAATAATATCAGTCGCGTGTTGAGGCCGTAAAACGTTCCACAATCCATCTGACCCGAAAATAAGGCAGCGATAGGTCGAATCCAACTGGACAACGCTAACGTCTGGCTCCGGAGATACAACGTAAGCATCCAAATCGGAATTGTACGACCATAGATCGCCTGAAGATAAAATGCACTGCGATACTGCCTTCAACGCAAGGCGGTACAAGAAAACTCAAAGGATTATATCTTACCTAGAGCTCTAGCGACGGCCAAGAAGGGGATTTTCTCCTTGGGCGTTGATCTTCGAACTGGACCTTGGTGACCTCGCAGTGGACGAACCCAAACCACACGCATGACGCCGGACTTGCTCATAACTTCTCCGCCAATTTCTTCCATACGTTTCTTCTCTTCCGGACTATCGGGTTTGTGGTCGATCGTCAGTGACGTGCCGACCAATTCCCCAGCTGAAATAGAAAAATATATTCAATAAAGCCAAAAGCTGCGAGAATAATAGCAACTCACTTGGCTTCTGGCTTCCGAGAACAATTCCGGAATCGCCAACATGACCAATGTACAATTTTCCATGCCGTATGAAAGCGATACTAGCCGTCGTTCCAGAAGTGCTGGTGAAACCCGAAGCAGTTCGAGGCCATTCATCTAAAATAGGAAACCTTTTTAGCCAGCCATTAATACAGAAAAATTCATGCTTACCAACTACTTTCCGCATAGCATTATGCGTTTCCAAAAACCCAGCACGAATCGCTTCTAATACGTCCGCGTCTTGATTCGAATTAAAACCGGGATGTTGGACGATATTTCGCATCAAATGTTGATTGGCGAATTCGCTAGCACTCGCTCCGCCGTGCCCGTCGTAAATCCCGATATACACGTAATCCACACGGCCATCGTTCGCAAATTCGCAATGAATATCCACTCGATCTTCCATGTATTTTCGACCGCCTTGATTACAGCAGACACCGATTCGCAAATAATCGCCAATATTCCAATTTTGCACATTTTGAACCGTTGACACGGATGAACTAGCGTCACGCATTTTTTTCTCCTGAAAATGAGGGCGTAATTAGGCATCATCGAAATCTCTTCCGAGATTATATTTACAAATAAAAAATTTCAAAAAAATGCGAAATCCTGTTTACCTTGGTGAATTCTAAAATCTTTGAAAATCGATTAAAATTTCCAGTACGGAACGGTAAAACACGATACGCAAATGAACAAGCAGGAAATCGAGTAATTAAGTAATAAATTTACGAATATAATTAATTAGAATATATAAATTCCATTTTTGGCCGCCCAATGAATTTTAGGCAATTTTCTCGAAAAGGCCTTTTTGGGCATTTCTCCAAGTCTAGCACACATGGACCATTTCGCCAGACCGAGCGAATGCTTGTAATTGTGAGTTTCAGGTTTCGGGGAAAATAAGATTGCTGTCATAAATTCGTCGGGAATCAAGGAATTTACAAATTCGAGGAATATTTGTCAAATACTATGCAATTTCTTCATTCATATCCCCAGAAAACTGGATGTTTAATAATTTCCATCGCTAATTGAAACTCGATTTTCATCGGCACCACTCGCAACATCGACGAAAAATTAATTTATTTCTTGAAAATTCTCTGGATTTTATAAATTTCATCTGGTGAAAATTCATCACGATCAACGAAGAAAATGCTTCGACGACCGCCGACGCGATTAGATTTCAAATTGGACGACGTGAAAGAATTCGATCAATTTTGGAAAGAAACTCAAGGGACTAGAAAATATCAAATCGGCGCCTGTGGAAATTCGTCGACGAAAGATGATTCCAATTCCGTGAATCCCGGATCAACGTCGTCGAAATACGTGAAATCGTTGAGCGAAATCGTGAAAGAACGCGTCGGATATCAACCTCGACAACAGCCGACCGAAGGATCCGCATTACGGTGATGTAAAATTTGCCCAATTTTTTCCTTGAAATTAGCGTGTGTAAATTTTCTTGTATAGAAATTTTGACGATTAAAATTACAATGGCTATTCAAAAATCTGCTGTTGTCTTTTGGTGGCGTTTTATCGCCTTTATATCTGATCATTTGTACTGTATTATTATCTGGAATATATGCCTGAATTTCCATTTTAGAATTCCACTGGTTGATTGTAAACGATTTTCACTTTCGATTATTGGAAAATGGGATTAGGGGTAAGTAATTTGGATTTACGAATGAAGGCGATCATTTCTGATTCGGCCTTCATTTTCAGGAAGATCAGGCGAGCGGGGAATTTCGTTTGAAACCGTCAAATAAAGAACCGAAATTGGACACTTCGCAATGGCCGCTTTTATTGAAGGTAAATTTTCTGCAGTTCGCTTTTGACTCGCGTCAAGGCGTAATATAATTGATATTTCAGAATTTCGACAAAATGAACATTCGGACGAATCATTACACTCCAATGCCGGACGGGTGTTCGCCTTTACAACGTCCGATCAATGATTATATCGGGTATGTATAACTTAGATTTTCTAGCCTTGCTGCGCTAATTGCAAGCTTGTTTTCAGCGCTGGTATCATCAATCTGGACAAACCAGCCAATCCGTCCAGCCACGAGGTCGTCGCTTGGATCAAGCGAATTTTGCGTTGTGAAAAAACCGGGCACAGTGGAACGTTGGATCCAAAGGTAAATTTATCCTCGGTATCTCTAGGCGGATGATGATTATTTTCAGGTGACGGGATGTTTGATCGTTTGCATAAATCGAGCCACACGGTTGGTCAAATCGCAACAAGGCGCCGGAAAGGAATACGTCTGCGTTTTCCGTCTCCACAACGCTGTGGATAACGAGAAGAAAGTTTTACAAGTATGAATTTTGGTTGGCCGATTTGGCTGCATCGATGTCGTATTGATATTTTAGGGCTTAGAACAGTTGACGGGAGCATTATTCCAGCGACCGCCGTTGATCTCCGCCGTAAAACGACAGCTCAGAGTTCGAACCATTTACGAGAACAAATTGCTCGAATACGATAAGGATCGCCATATGGGTATGCTTTTTCTATTCTTATCCATCAATGCATTGCGCTGAAAGAGTCCTTTTATTTCAGGCATATTTTGGGTCAGTTGCGAAGCTGGCACCTACGTTCGAACCATATGCGTCCATTTGGGATTGATATTGGGCGTCGGTGGTCAAATGCAAGAATTGAGACGCGTCAGATCAGGAATCGTGGGAGAACAGGTATGCATCCTTTGGTCAGTGGTTGATTTTGTTTGACTGACACCGGGATGGTTTTTAGGATAATTTGGTCACCATGCACGACGTGTTGGACGCTCAATGGTTGCACGATAACCACAAAGACGAATCTTATCTTCGACGTGTCATACGGCCGCTGGAGCAAATGCTGGTTGGCCATAAGAGAATTATACTCAAGGACAGCGCCGTAAGTGACTCGGTTTGGTATTTGAGCGTGACTCCTGGGTACGCACACTAGAAAGTCAGGACATCTGCGCTTACATTCCATGCCAGATGATCTTGGTAGCGTGTGCAAAATCATTTTGATCCATTGGCCTTATTGCTGCGTTGCTATGCGGTTAGCATTGCAGCGTGGTGATGCTCGTACAGATCTATCTAATGCGAATTAACTTTCAGGTGAACGCAATTTGCTACGGTGCCAAGATATTGCTACCGGGCGTGCTCAGATACGACGATAACATCGAGATGAATCAGGAAATCGTTGTGGTCACGACCAAGGGAGAAGCCGTTTGCCTTGGTAAGTATGTTTTGATAGCGGTTCAGCCAGTGGCTGGATGCATCTCGAAGCAACATGAATCTTTTTGATGGTCTTCCATTTTAGCAATCGCCCTGATGACCACTGCGACAATGTCCACATGCGATCACGGCGTTGTGGCGAAAATCAAGCGTGTGATTATGGAACGGGATACGTACCCAAGAAAATGGGGCCTCGGACCAGTGGTAAGCTCATTCTTCGCCAATTGTTAGCACTTGGCATATATGAGCCTCGTTTTTTTTCAGGCTAGCAAGAAGAAGTTGATGATAAAAGAAGGCCTTTTGGATAAATACGGGAAACCGAACGAGAAAACGCCGAATGATTGGAAGAAAATTCACATCGATGTTGGGTAAGGATTGAAATTTCTCGTTAATCCGCAATCTAAGTGTTGCTTTACTTTCTAGACCAGGCACGGCAAAGCGAGAACCTATTGAAAGGCCTATGAAAAGCGAGGTAAGCTATCATCTTGCTGGCTGCATTTGGTAATTAAAAATGCCTCCGTTTCAGCCTATGGAAGCACCCAACAGTGGCGAGCCAGTGAAGGAGAAAAAGAAGAAGAAAGAACGACGAGAAACGGGAGAATCCAGCGAACCTCAGCCTATGGTAAGGACCAAAATTCACTTTTCCAATTCGCAGTATTAACGCAGACGATTCTTTTAGGAAGAAGACCAATCGGCTGGCGATCATAAGAAGAAAAAGAAGAAGAAATCCAGAGATGATGATGAACGTGAAACCATCGCCGCATACTGAGCGATATTTTCGTTTCGGATGTCATGTTGACGATTTTTTGATTGTGCAAATCGAAACCATTTCCGAATTATGGGATCCGTATGCGCATTCAAATCAGAAATCGTATGAGCACATTATATACAGTGAAATCTACGAAATTCAGAAATTAACGCGGATAATATTCGAGTTAATCCGAATCACCAGATCCTCCACTATCGCTTTTCTCCTGTTCAGAAGCTTCTTGTTCCGATTCTTCTTTTCCTGATGCTTGCTGTTCGGACGCGTTTTGATCTTCCGATTGCCTTCTGTCCGTTTCGTGATCCGATTCATCCGACTGCATCACGACGCGTCTGGTCGTCTCGCCTTCATCATCTTCCGACGAGGATGTCGACGATAAGATCTCTCGGCTTTTCACTGAAACAAAAGTGAGAGTATTAGCATGATGAAAAGCCATATCCTGCAATTGCTCTTTGGCACATGGATATGATAGCCTTCTGGGGCAGGATGTGATCTCAAATGTAAAAGATTTAACGTACCTTTCAATTTCGCTTTCTTCGATAAGCCAGGCGACTCTGGTCGTTCTTTGGCACGACTGGTACTAGCGGATGATAGACGGGCGCGTTTCCGTTGCTTCTTTCTGCCCTCGTCACCAGTGCCGGATTCATCCAATTCTTCATCTTCTTCCGGTCCCAATCTTTCCTCGCTGAAAATGGCCCAGTTCAGTAATGGCCCATGCTGGACATAACAAACAGCTTACCGTTGTCTCTCGCGGCGTTTTCTACGTTCCTTGTCTTTCGTTTTACGTTCACGTTTCCTCTGACGTTTCTTCTCCTTATCCGTCGGTTGGAATCCAACATCGCTACTATCGTTCAGGAATTCTTCTCTATCACCGCCGCGAACTCGTTTTGCACCCTGAAACGATAAGTATCATCAATTCTCCATCTGATGAGATTCTCGAATACAGTGCAGCTTACTCTAGATCTTTTCGGCTTCTCCTCGTCCGGAATCTCGGGGATATGCAACAATTCTCTCGTCTTCTCAATGAATTCTTGTCGTTTTTGAAGCAATTGTTCCAACTGCCGACGTTCACGTTCTTCTCGCACGCGCTGAAACCAAGATTACTTCAGCAACACTCAAAATCCACAAAATGCTCATGCTTACCTTTTCCTCTTCTTGTTTATTCCTCAATGCCCTGCGTTCTTCTTCTTGCTTCCGTCTCAGCTCTTTTTCTTCTTCATCCTTCTTGCGAGCTCGTTGGACGAAATTTTGCGCTTGCGATAGCAGGTCGTTGCATTGGCCACGTTCGACGGATGCTAATTTCGGATCGATGTGACGCGGATCACCATGCTTCGATAAGTATTCGAAATACCTGAAGAACAAGGCGCACATCAGTTCAAAGAATTCCACGAAAAATTACTACTCTTACCTCTCAGCCAACTTCAAATCGTCCACCGCCGACAGAACGGTCCTCAGATTTGATTTTTCGTCCCTCAATACTTGAGTGGCCAATTTTTGCAAGACGAACGCCACGTTGAACAGAATAACGGAATCATGCGGCGAAACAAGCCGAGCCTAAAATCAATCCAATCATTAGTAAGCTAATATCGACCAGCATATGAAATTTACCTTCAGAAGAGCGTTCTTGCATTCGGCCAACTTTCCAGCACGAAAATACGCTCTGGCCAAATACAGGAGAATCTCCACATTCGTCTGACGATAGAACTTCTTCAAACAGTTCTCGTACTGAAAGAAACATCGGTGTTAAAAAGGCAAAGGTCAAGCAAATTTCGAAATTTACCATTTGTATAGAAGCCACATACTGCTTCTGTTCGACGTAAATATGCGCAATATTCAGCCATACGTCCGGGAAGTCAGCCGTCGCTTCTCGGACCTGAGCGAAGATATCTCTGGCTTCTTGAAATAATCCCTTTTGTGCCAACACGCATCCTGAAATCCAGACAAGCTTAGTGCTCAGAGATAGCAGATCTAAATGCTAGCCGCTTACCGATTCCATTAGCCGCCCAAATATTCTTCGGATGTACCTTCAACGCTTGCCGGTACATCATCAATGCTCGCTCTTGATATTGTTTCTCCTTGTTCTTCTCTTTGTGCGGTTGTTGCAATGTTTGCAGCCAAACGTTCCCCAACGCCACCAAACTGTACGGATCGTCCTTGGTTGACGGTTGTTTGAGAATACGTTCGAATTTCTTCTGCCCTGGGCCCCATTCTTGTTTGCCCAAATGCAAATTGCCGATTAGCGACCACGCATCTGGATGATCCTAAAACAAATTTACGATTAGCATATGGTCTCCAGTCAAAATCTGAATATACCTGATTAAATTGCAACGCTTCTTTAAACCAGACGGATGCGTCGTAAATTTGACCTCGATCACGAGCCATACAACCCAAACGCAAATAGCCTGAAAACGAAGTGTACCATGAGCTGAATAAAGCAAAGGAAGTAACAGCACTTACAATCGATGTAGCTGGGGTGAACTTTGAGAATTTCCTTGTGAATCTCCTCCGCCTTGTCGAAATGGCAGGCCGTTTCGTGCATACGTGCCAAATTGTACTTGCACGTGATAGCGATCGATTTGTAATACGTCTCGTCGGTGTGAACTTCAGCCGTTGCTCGTTCAAACGCAGCCTCGAAGTTTTTCTGAAACCAGAAAGTGTTCATGACTGCCTGGCTTCACATGCTAAATATCATACTTACCATAGCTTCGTCATAATTCCCAAGACGATAATTCAAGGAGCCAATATTATTCCAGATTTCAGCCGGTACATCGATCTGCACTGTATCCGCGAGAATCCTTATCGCCGTATTGTACGCATTCAATGAAGCCTGCAAAAGGAGTATCGACTAGTGCTGCAATCAAATGGTTAAGATGTGTTACCTGAGCTTCATTCTGTTCAAGAATCTGGGCATATTCGATCCACGCTTCCACATCGTCCGGATACTGATCAACGATTTTCTTCAGAATCTCCTGCAAAAAGCCTGTGTTAGAACTCTGCTTCTCAGACATGAATGGCTCATGTTTACCTTCGCCTTCTCACGACGCTCTTGCTTGTCCGAATTGGCGTACAGTGAACCGAGGATTTTCATCGTTTCATAATTCGTCGGGAATGCTTTGAGCACTTTCTCGAAGCATACAATGGCCTGAAAATAAAGCTACGGTCAGCTATTGTCGTACTGCCACTAAGCAGCTGATTACTTACGTTCTCCTTGTCTTCACGATAAATATACATTTGACCCAATCCGAAAAATGGTAGCACGAATGTTGGCGTCGCGAATTGCGTGGCTTGATAATAGTATTGAAACGCATTATCATATTCGCCCTATAAGAAAACAGTTTTAACTGACGATCAAAGCGACAGGTGACCTGGCTTACCTGAGCGTGATACGATCTGGCCAATTGATATGAACTTTCGGCTCTCATAGCCTCGTTTTCGGTGCTTTGAAACGCGTGCCACGCCAATTGGAACACTTTATTGTGGTCCTGAAAGATGGACCATGTCAAATCTTCCGAGTGCATCAATAATGCACTTGAATTAAACTGGGACATACATACCTTCTTGAAGAAGAAATGATTCGCCAAATGATTCAGCACCATCGGATTCCGTGGATCGATCACGTACGCTTTGCTGAGGCCCTCGACGCCTTGTTTAATTGAATCCGTCGTATTGTGGTTCAAATTCAAGATGGACAAACCGACCAATGCCCCGACGCAGAGCGGATTCAATTCCAAAGTTCGCTCGAAAGCTTGCCTATAAAACAAGGCGATTAATATTGATGCAAGATGGGCATTACGAACGCGTACCTGGCTTTTTCCGTTCTTCCCAATTTGGCGAAGCAATGCCCCATTCCGAGACGAATATCCGCTGGACAGGTCGGATTGAATCGCAATGCTTTCTTATAAAAGAATAACGCGCCTTTATAATCCTTCTTCTGATAAGCGATACAAGCTTTGCCAAGCAACGCAGGAATATTGTTCGGTGCCTAGAAAATCAGATCTGTCACACAAACACTTTACAAACAAGGCCCATACCTGATTCAAGACGAAATTGAATTGAGCATCCGCTTGATCGATCTTATCGCCTTCCAAAAGACAGAAGTACGCACGGCCGAGGAGATGGCTCTGAAAATCGGACATCATTAGAATTGTGGCATGGAAATTTGGCAACATATATATTACCTGATCGTACATAATAATTTTGTCGGCCGTTGTATAAAGCAACGTCGCTTTCGTGAACCACACTCGTTTATCTTCTTTGGTTTGCTGCTTTCGTGCCTGAAGAAAGATGTCCACATCATTGAGATTACTAAAATCAGAAGTGATTGATTACCTTATTCAAATAATGAGCGGCCAACGTATCCAACGCTCTCATTTGATCTTTCTCATAATCCGGATAATCCAAACTGGCTTCGCTGCCGCTACTCTCGAGAAGATGCACGAATTCGTCCACTTTTCCTTTCTTGTAATATTCGAGCTGAAAAATACGGAGCAATTTAATACTAGTTTCTGTAAGCAAATGATGCTGACAACTGTGCCTTGTGATTTGGATCCATAATTTCAAAAGCACATAGAGACATATGATATTTTGCAGAAATAAAAAATCAAACAAAACTCACCGCTAACGTGACCCAAATATGTAAAGCCGCTTGTTCTTGACGTAAAATTCCCAACACTTCGCCGACATCCGGAAGTTGATCGAAATCCAATTCGATTACCTGAAAATACACATTTCATGTTTTGTCCAATGGATCTTTAAATTTTCATTTTACCTCATCAACACTGTCTTTTAATGGAATTTCGATCGATCTCGGCATTCTGGAGACCATGATCAGTTGCAACTCATAAATTAACTATTCCAATGATCAAAATTCATGCGATGATTTGATGATTTCCGAAAAACTAGATTCCTTTCCTAGACGATTGACGAAAATATTGCGTTTCTGCAAAATCTAGGAGGTTACGGTAGTCTGCAACACCCGATTTTCGGTGCATCCAGCCACTTATGACATAATTCGAATTTTCAGCGGCAACTATCAACATGGGCGTATGCAATATCACATTCTGATCACTCAGAAATCGATACTGCAAAAATCGATAATATGATCAACTTGATCATTATTGACTATATGCAAAATAGTTAAGCATTCTTTAACATGTGCATTTTCCTGCTAAAATTGCCTCCAAGAAGAGATTTGAAAATCTGAATTTTCCTATGGGTCTTGATGATCGATTTTTGGCTTCTACTGATTCAATAGAGGCCGCAATGACAGCTTTTCTTATACAATCGACAACGCACTATCGATTGATCATATTTTGATCACTCAAACATCGATATATCGAAAATCGATAATTGAAATCGGATTCATAAATATGGGTTTAATCGAGAAATTGAAGTGATCAATGGATTTCTGTAGTTGATTACCCAATAATCCACTCACTGATCATGTAGATGACTGATTTTTCACGTAACGAATATCCATATGAGCGGTTACAGTATACCATTCAGGTGGGCATTGATTTTTCATGATCACTGAATTAGAGACATAAGCATCCAAATTGAATTCCAGCAGCACCGTTACATAAATTACCCACACATATTCGCAAATAGCATCATAGTCATCAAAAATATTCAAATCATAAATACTCTAATCGTCATGTCATTATTTGCGAATCGTGATAATATCACAAAAGCCTCGAGCATGAAATACTTCGAATAACAAAAATGCATGCACTTACGCTTTACAAAATGTACAGTACATACCATATATTCGGACGATATCACCTTCCAGCGTCTCCGAATTCTTGAGCAATACATGCTCCATCGAATGAGATATTCGCATTGTCAATATCGTCCGCGCTGGCTAATGATGAGAATGATATCGACGCTCGGCCGTTCGATTGAGACGAATAACTGATCGATACGCCCGAATCATCGTCACGGCGCCTGGGTGACGACAGTAACGGGGACATTGATCGCATGCCGAGGCGGTAATGGACTATTGGCACAACTGTTGTCCTTGAAGAAGAATCGGAAGCTGAAAAAAAGGATTCTTCTTAGCATCCACGAATGAAGGCGCAGAAGATGATAACTGCCAAGCAGCATGCAAAACCCAAACAGAATACTCACAAGGCGTGCAACCAGTATTCAATGAATTTCTACCCGTTCGACCATATTGACTGGTCCTTGCGATACTGCTGTCGTTGTCGTTCAACAACGACGTCCTCCTCGGCGACCACAGGCGTTTGAAACTAAATCAAGACCACAGTCAACACAAAGGACACCGAAAACTGAACTTAGCAGGATGCTGCATGCAACATCTAACATCAAGCTCAATACTTACAATTTTCTGACACCAGAATCCTTCCGTCCATATTTCCAAGGGTATAATTTCTCCTCCGGTTCCTTGTTAATCGGCCCATAAACGACCAATTCTTCCTCGTCTGGTTTCCTAAAATAGGCGAAAGTCAAACCCCAATCTTCTAAGCAAGAAATTTCCAGCAAAGATCGCTTACGTTTCTGGTGGCAACGGTGACGGTGCAGCTGATGGTCGTAATTGTGCCAATTCTTCCTCCAATTCCATAACACGAGCTTTCAGCTGATTCTTCTCTTGCAAAACTTCCCGCAATTCGGCCAACGTGAACCGTGGTACGTTGTCGCGATCGCATCCTTGTTCCAGCTAAAACAGAAGACCGATTTTAGTTACTGCTAGAAACACTAGCATTTATGCAAATTATACACTCAAGTGCGGACAAAATGCATCACATGGGAGCACCTCTCGCCAGCTTTCAGCCACAACAAAAGCATGCACGCATGCAATGCTTCGCAAACAGAATATGCAAATAAGCAAAGCTCTAACATATTACATGGATTTCGCCCCTCACCGCAGCATTCTTAGCAGAGCCAATCTTAGCATACGCAGCTGTTAGCCTAATTTGGACAGCTTGATGCAAATCGTTGAAAATGCCAGCAATGCCATCAGCTGCAAGCTCAGCATTTCTCTGTTTGCCATCCTGCAAAACCCCGCTGCCATTCAGGTAAATTCCGAAGCGGACTCGACGTGGACTGCGCCTTGAGGAAGGTGCAAAATTTGCATGCTGCTGCTCAAAACACCATAGTGGAAAGCATTCAGCACCCACTCTCAAATTTATGCCAAACACAAAAACCCAAACACGGATCTCACCTTGCTCTGTTCCAAGTCTTTCCGGGCTTTCTCGGTTTCTCCCAATTGCAATTTCAGCTGCTCGATTTCTTGATCGCGTTGTTGAAGGAGCGATATCAAGTCCGCTTTCTCCTCCACCAATTCGCGACTTTGGCTTTGAATGGCATTGTTCTTGCGTAATAATTCTTTATTGACCCGTTGCAACTTCTCCAATTGCTGTTGAACCTGAAAAAGTAGGCTATTGTAATTTTGTGCTAAATCCCTCACTCAACAGGTGCACAATGCAACGGGAGGCTCCTTTGCATGATGATTTAACAAACACGCGAGGGATAGACAAGGATATCGAAGCACGTCATGGACAAAAGCTTCAGGCGATGTCCCCATGATGAATAAAGATAGCCGCACCGGTGGGATAATGTCGAAGCAGCTTTCCTCGCCCGTGACGCAAACGAGCGCATAAATGTAATTGTCCACGTTAATAGGGTGCCAACTGGCGCAGAAATTGGCAATGGATTGGGAATTCAATGAAAACCGAAGCCGCATGACGTAAATCGATACGCAACGGGTTGTCGAACAAGCGCAATGGCCAAGACAAAAAAACTCCGAAAGGCTTTCCTTCCGCCGAGGAATGACAGTCTTCATCACGAAGAGCCTCGAGGACAAAGGCCATTTGAACACGCTGGAAACCCATCAGCGTCAGGATAAAAGATCGATGCAAAGAAAACCTCACAACGAACGACGACAACGAAGACCTACGCTGCACTTCACTCGATGCGCAAGAGATGATATCAACTTACATTTTCAAATTCCAGCTGCTTGGCACGAGATTCAATGTCGACTTGCTTCATGTGATCACGCTGATGATCCACCGTTTCTCGCAATGTCAGCATCACCGTCAAATCGTCGTCTTTGAAAGCTGCAATAAAAGAGACCAATGTAAACTTATGCTGCCACAATCAATGCACAGCTAAAACTCACCGTAGCTTGGACTAGCTTGATCTTTCTGCTCCAATGCGCTGTTCAGACGTTTGTTCTCGTCTTGAAGCCGTTGTACCATGTCCCATAATTGCTTGATCTCGTTTCGATAATTGTCCTCGATTTGTTCGAGTTCCTGAAAACAACGACGCATTTGTAAATGCAGTCATCAACAAAGTCGAATGACTAACACTTACTCTGTCAAATTTCTTTCTACATTCCTGTCTTTGCTCTTTGTCGTATTCCAACCGTTCCACGGTGGATTTTAAATCCGCAATCTCCTCATTCTCGCGTTCATTTCGACTAGCGAATGCTTCCAATAATTCCAAAGCTGAGATAACCTAAAAGAAAGCAGCTGTTATTATCTTATCAGCCAGCAACAATATGCTATCAAAAGAAGGCTAAAATTCAAATAGGCTTACTTTTGGCATCAAATTAGTGACGGTATCTGATCCGAATTGATCGATAATCCGTTCGAAATCTTTCCCAATGGCCGATGCAAGATCATAAACATCCACCACGGTCACTTGACGGCTCGGTGAATCCGTAGTCATCTCGATTTCTTCGGCTACCATTCGGCGAAGAAATTACGAATATAACCAAACCACACGATTTCACAATCTGAAAATAATGCTGCAGCTGTATTGAACATGAAAATATACATGCCAAAGTAAATACGCTTCAATACTTACCACGCAAAAAGCTCGTAGATAAGCGATGGGAAGTATTATTTACGCAAGTTCACTATTTTCGGAATTCAATGTTTACAAAAGGGACGAATGATCGAAGTATGGACTTCTTTTTTAGGGAAGAGTAAAAACAAATTCCATCACGGGAAAGTCGAATAAGCCTTTAGAAAAGGCTGTTCTCCGAATTGGAACAATATCAAACGCATGATGAACAGCGATGAATCAATCGTTTCCCACTCGCTCGTTGCTGCCAGCCGGCTTCTTTTCAACAAGTTTTCCAGTTTCCATAAAGTTGAGGAATTCGCACAATGCGTGGGTGTGGTATAATTAGGTTTCGACTAGAAATCTCAATTATTTTTTCCGGTCGTATTTCGCTGGTTAGGATTTCGTACACAATAAAAGGACAAGAAAAGTGACAATCGTAAAGAAATTAATAAAATTAGCATGAATTTTCATGAACCTCGAATTAATTCGCATCTGAAACACGGCGTGTGCTCGGTCGATTTTTGCCAGCAGCGACAACGTGGCGAAACGGGAGGGGGAGCCGTTTCATGGAGAAAAACGTTGCCACGAGAACGATACACCGAAAATCTATTATTCTCGGATATTTTCCATTCGTCAAAAAATCAGTGATTCTTGTGAAAAAAAACAATGGCCAGATTGCTTTATTATTCATCGTTCATTATCCCGTTGTTATTATTGTTCCATTCGTTGGGCGCTTGGGGATTTTTCATTCATCTGGACGCAAATGAAGAACAATGCTTTTTCGATCGAGTTACATCAGGAACCAAAATGAGTTTAATGTTCGAAGTGGCTGAAGGCGGATTTTTGGATATCGATGTCAAGGTATGAGTAATTTTATTTATCCAACATTCGTTATTTATCGTGGATTTTGCGTTTTTCAGATTTTGGGACCGGACAACAAGGAGGTTTACAAAGGGGAACGCGAATCGTCGGGAAAATACACGTTCAGCGCCTACATGGACGGATTGTATACATATTGCTTCAGTAATCAAATGTCAACTATGACGCCGAAAATTGTCATGTTCACTATGGAAGTCGCTGCACCATCGGCCGCTGCTGGAACCGATGCAACTGGAAGCCCTGACGGTAAGAATTCTTGAAGGCTTTTTGCACGCATAAATTCTGCGTGGCATAGAAATTATGCCTTCCATTTATTGCTGGCTATTTCCAGCATGAAATCTATGAATTTTCATGCCACGCCTGGCGGGCAGCGTCAAAATGTAATGACATTTTGTCTGCCATCCCAAAGACCACACCATAAATACGCATAAAATCAGCTCCATGATCATTGATTGATGACATCTTTGTATTTCAGCTGATCACAACAAATTGGAAGAAATGGTACGCGAATTATCAACCGCGTTGACGGCCGTCAAGCACGAACAAGAATATATGGAAGTCAGGGAAAGAGTTCATCGATCAAGTATGTTCAGTGAATATTTCAAAATGATTTATACTAAACGAATCTCTCTTTCAGTCAACGAAAGCACGAATTCCCGCGTCGTATTGTGGGCCGTATTCGAAGCGTTGGTTTTATTAGCGATGACGTTAGGGCAAATATATTATTTGAAGCGGTTCTTCGAAGTTCGACGTGTCGTTTAATGGCGATTTTGGAGATAGATTAGTGCCTGAATTTCTTTGAATGACTTCATGTGTGTGTCAGCTGATTTTCCCAGTTGTCTGTCTGTTCATCGCTATTTTTTTGTTCGCCGGGTCGGATGTAGTCGTGATGTGTCCACTTTTAAAGGTTCAGTTAAAATTCTTGGTTTGGAATAATATAAATTGTGATGAATTTTGATCATAGAAAATTTTGCTGGATTTTGCCTACAGTACGACACGTACGCGTGCGCACGGTCGAATTTCCCTCTTTTCTTGTTCAAATTTGCCATAAGCAGCGAGCGAACTTTAGCGCATCGGAGCAGACGCCGTTGCCTGCTTTGAGCGGTTGTCACTAGATTACGGTATTTCCAGTTCCGGAATTTCTTCGTATTTTTCCTTCATTTCCGCTCATTATTTTAATTCCTAAAATAATGGCCGATCGTCGAGTATACGATCAATTCGATCGTCGTGACGTTCACCAACCGAGAAATCGAGGAATCGATTTTGAGGAGGAATTAAACAAATATTGCTTTGCCACGGATATTACCGTAAGTGTAAATATTTTTTGACATCATTTTCAATCTTAAATTATCTTCGATTTTTAGCGTTACAAAATATGCAAAGACGCCCGTGGAGATTACGTGGTTATTGGCAATGGAGCATTCGGCAGAGTTTACGAGGCCATCGATAATGATGCAAGGCGTCGAGTTGCATTGAAAGTTATGAAGAAAGATCATATTTTGGCCAATCGTTTCGAACGTCGAGTATTGGACGAGATTCGGATCCATTCCAGATTAATGCATCCACGTATTGTGGAAGTAAGTTCTGTTAAAATTAGTGAGATTCTAGAAATTGCAATTGAGCGTTCTTTTTCAGATGTACGAATGCTTTCATGATAAGAAACACGTCTACATCGCATTGGAATTATGCCCCGGCGGAGATTTGGAGCATTATTTGCGTCGTGGACTGTTATCGGAGGAAGTTGGTAAGCAGTGTGATCAATGTTGATCAACAGGTATTAATCAATCCCTCTTTTCAGCTGCTTCCATATTTCGTCAAGTCGTGGATGCGGTGTTGTATTTGCATCGTGTCAAGACAAATCGGGATGGCCAGATCATTGGAAATCCCATTATACATCGAGATTTGAAGCCGTCCAATATTTGCTTCGCTAAAGACAATTCTGTGGTGAGTATTGTGTGTTTTTCAAAGAGGCTATGTTTATTAGCCTCTAACGAAGTCACTATTTCAGAAAATCTGCGACTTCAATTTGGCCACGGAGATCACCAACGATGGTCAGAAGAACACCACGTATTGTGGAACACCTGGATATATGCCACCGTAAGCCTGTGTTATCAGTTCATGCAGGGATAGTGACTGTTCTCGTTTTCAGGGAAGTGGCCATGAATGTTCCGTACAGTTTCGAGGTGGACGCTTACGGTCTTGGCTGCATACTCTACAGTATGCTTCTTGGTGGACCGCCTGGAAAAGCGGTTCTTGGATCATCACGATACGACGTTCACATTCCTGATGGTGTCGTTTCCGTCGACGCGGAGAACTTACTACGAAATTTGCTGTGCAAGGATGGTCGTCAGCGGATGTCTGTTAAAGGTATGAATGAGAATTGTTCAAGATTGACCTGATGTCAACATAACTCTGTTTAGCTGTGGCAAAAGAGCCATTCTTGATGAAGCATGCCCAGAGAAAGGTGAGCTTGCTGTTATTCCGGTACTATCATATCAGTGACACAGCTTTATTCTAGAGATTGGCCTCGTTCGACAGTGGATTCGATACGCAGCACACCGGAAGCTCCTTGGTAAGCTTATTGAGCTTGTTTATATTAGCAATGGTTTGCAACCATGCTTTTTTAGCCAGAATCTTCAAGGACAGCGTCGTCGCGAGAACGTGGTGTGCCTCATCCCGCAGCAGGCGACGTCAACATCGCTCAATGGTAAGCTTGATTGTGCAAGTGATTCTGACTGCAGTATAATGAAATCTATATTTCAGCGTTCTTCCTTCTCGCCGACCAACGCCGCTACTTGCTGTGCACCCCAATCACGACGATACCACATCAGCTCGTCTGCAATTCTTATTTCCTTCTTCCAATATTCGTCCGCCGAGTTCTCATCAATCACCTGGGCCGTCTCGAGCAAAACGTGCCAGTTTCAATTTCGGCCATTGCAATACTGGACCATCCGTCGACAGTGGGATGCCAGACATCGGCATCGATGACATTGCCGTCTCAAGAAAACCGCGATCTCCCGTCAGATCGAGGGACGTACAAGAATCATCTCAAAAATCAACTCCAAAAGTGCGGTATTTCTCCAAAATGGTCCAATATGCTTACATGGAGAACGGGGATTTCATCGCTCGTTTCTCAGACGGTAAGGCATTTGTGGTTTCCTGTTTACTTTTCTGCTAACAATTTGGTTTTTGCAGGTAAAGTAGCTATGAGGAAAAGACACGTGGACGGATTGCTGGTGGCCAGGGACAAGAAGAAGGCGGACCTAACAACGCTGGAAGCTGCTCACTTTCAAAAGGTAATAGAAATGGTTTATTGCTTTCTTTTTCTCATATGATTCTTGGTTTCAGGTATTTCGCATCGTTCGAGCATTGGAGCAAGTATGCGAAACCGAATGTGGTGCAAATGCAACGTGCGATTGTTTTCCAGTAATATTGGACAAGTAAGCGTTTATTTTTATATTGCTGTCTTTGGATTGATCAGCATTGGCCATCCTCAAAAGGCTTCAGTACAAGCCATGCCATTTCATATCACTAAATGTCTCCTTTTTCAGGCGACAAACGTCAGTTCATAATGGAAGTGGCGATCTGGCGAATCGTCGATAATATCCATCGTATTTGCAATGATCCGTGACGATTGATCGATGATTCCTGCTCGTGGTGGTAGTTTCGTTCTTTGTAAACGTAGGTTTGGAATGGGACTAGTTCTGATATGATTCAAATTTAACCTTTTCTTGTAAATTGAACATGCACAATTATGTTTTATTGGATGCACTTGATTCAGTTGGAATAAGATCATTCGCAGTTTAATTTGTCTTCTGTTGGGAAAGTGATCTGATGTACCAGATTACTGTATTTTGCTTGCTTATTTGCCGCGCGTAATTTTGAACCTTGTGGTAAGGACCTAGATTGGTCTGCTAGAGGCCGCCAATGGCAAAAAAATCGAGAAATTCGAAGAATTTTGGAATTTCTTGAAAATCAATTTGATCTATCGAAATTGGCTGATTTTTTAAAATATGGCTGATCATCGTCACGATTCGGATGAAGAGGATAGTGAGGAAGAGGAGAAATACCAGGCGCCGCGTTCGAAACGTCTCAAAATGGGAGCCAATGATAATGTGAAACGAGTATTCATCATTTTGGAGAAAGCTCAGTTGGAAACAGCCAAGGTAAAACCGATTAATCGTGCGTAATTCTGGCGACAGATCCTGATTTTTTTAGGTTGGAAAGAATTACGAATTATTGTGCAGCGATAAGCACGTTTCGTTTCTGAAGAATCTGAAGAAAGATCCAGCCAATTATCGACCGGATATTACGCATCAGGTACGAGTTTTTCGTTGATCATCTGAGGCTTTTCGGCCAAGATTCCCATTTTCAGTGCCTCCTGATGCTGTTGGACAGTCCGTTGAATCGAGCCGGCCATTTACAAATTTATATCCACACGGCCAACAACGTCCTGATTTACGTCAATCCTCAAACGAGAATTCCAAGGACGTATGATCGATTTGCTGGTCTAATGGGTAAGAAAACTTCATTATCCGAATATTCACAAGCTAAAGTGAAATTTGGTTTCAGTACAACTTCTGCACAAACTGCGGATTCGAGCTGCCGATGGACCACAAATGTTGATGAAGGTAATGATGGCTGAATTGCGCAGATTACTCTCCGTACTGATCGGTGCTGATTTGCAGGTGATCAAGAATCCCGTTCAATCGCATCTCCCGATCGGGATCAAGAAATACGTGACGTCATTTCATTCTCCCAAATTGGTCAACGTCCGCGAGATCGTGCCTCGAAACGAATCCGTATGCATCGTCGTTGGAGCAATGGCTCACGGAACAGTCAACGTCGATTATTGCGAAGAAGAGATCAAAATTAGCAATTATCCATTATCAGCAGCATTGACGTGTACGAAAATATGCAATGCATTTGAAGAAGTTTGGAAGATCATTTAAAAAAAGTGAACGATTATTATTTCTAAACCCAATGAGAACATGAAAATATAATGGGTCCGTATAAAAGAAATAACGCGTGATCATGAGATTATCAAAAAATAAGTGAATTATTGGCACGGTATGATCACAGTGAATAATGTGCACCTTGAAAATTTGGTCCTTGGCTTTACCATAAAGAATGGATAATTTTCAATTCAGTCAATATTGCTATGATCAGAAAGCTGACGTATAGTATCAATAGGAATGCGGCGTACGGCCTGGTCGCTCGAAATCGTGATAATGGTAAAATGAGGAATGACGAGATTAGGCTGGTCGCTAAGAAGGCGCATAATATCTGCGCCACCGGTGTCGTCGAGACGGTAATTGGATTTCCATGGTTTTGTATCGTGGCGATCGTGAACGGTAGTCCAACGCCGACCAAGACGTCTGGAAAAAACCCGATATCATTCATATACCGATCGATCGGGACTTCTCCAAATATAAAGATCAATGCAAAACCACTTACTGAATAGCGGTCCACCAAAACATGCCGAAATCGCCATTCGTGGATATCCTTGCATTGCCACCGTGATGTCAGAAATCAGATCTGAAATCGGAGCGATCTTAGCACTTCTGCTCTCGTAGAAATCACACTATCGCTTACCTCCGAGACTGTTGCTCCACGCCAAAACGGTGAGACCAAGGATCTCGTGTGATACATTCAAGACGAGTCCGAATGTTCGTAGGATATTCACAACTTCGCGTGCCAAACAGAATATCCATATGACGGCCATGAGGAATCCGAAATAAGCGAAAAATTTGTGGTATCGCGGTGGTCGGCCAGTGTTCGACGTAAAACTGATGGCAACTGCCGCCGCAATACTCAAGACCACAGCGATCGGTGCAATTGGAAAAACGTTGTTGATATAATAATCCAGATCTGAAAAAAGAAGATTATTAGCCGCAGTGTAGCTGTAATGCTAATCAACACTTACATCCCACTGCTCCCAGGCCGAATATGGGGCAAATAAAGCAGTGAGCCAACGTCAACGCGTACGACCAATTGTTGTTCGGTCTCGATGAATCGATCAATGGCACCGTAATCGTCAATAAGAATAATACGGGCGTCTGAAATTAGGGATTTGTAATCACAGTACAATCTCATACTTCTGCATACCTTCAACACTATCATTATTCGTGTATACCAACGCGCGTCTCTCCATTCGTCCGGATCAACTGGACTGATGGCAAATTTCAGTTCTTCGACGACGCCATATGGTATGCGCACCGGCACCGTTAAGCCTAAATAAGGTGATCTGTATAACTTCAGAAGAGGAAATGAAATAATGCACTGCACTGCAGAACTTCAGTGAAGAAAAATGAACTTACCAACATCACTTCCAGCTATGCTGACGCTGTCCGCATTGAATAGATCATCGTCGTTGATAGCACGATTTGGTGTACTGAACCGTCGACCTAAATGAGAAACCAGCTCAATACAAAACGCAGAGATAAGCTGGACAAAGTAATCATAACGCTACTTACTATGTGGATTGGCGAAGAATAAATCATATCTCAACAGATCGTCGTCAGCCGACGATGCTCCATTGCCGGTTGATGCGGATTCGGTTTTTGTTAAATCCTGCCCTTCCATGGGCGTACCAAGACGTCTTTGCGCTTCAGCTGCAATGCGAAGGCGAAGATTAGGTGGTTGTTAGAAAATGCATCTAAATACGCTCACCCTTTGCGCGTGCTTGCATCCGTTTTCTGACGAATCGTCCGACCACAACCACAATCACGTATACGACGTACAGCATAAGGAAGCCTGAAATAAATAAGGATCTAGTATTCCAGGACTTATAAAAGCCGGGATAGCTTACCAAGAGCATCGATTAAACGAATTCGCCCCGTGTACAATATGTAGAATGTCCAGTATACCGTGGCGAGGTAAAATACCAAATCTCGTAATAACGGTCGTTGCATAACGCTGAACGGTTGAATGAATGTGACTACGCCGACGATTACTGTGGATAAAAACATCCCAGCACCTGAAAAAATATGGGTAACATCAGTGACCAGACCAGGTAAAAAGAATGAAAGATTAATCTTACCAAGCAACGCACCAAACGCCATACCAGCTGACGGGCTTTGAGAATTCACAACGGACGCCAGCGCCGCGAAAATATCCGGTGCACCATTGCCGAACGCCAAAAATGTGACTCCCTGAAACCAATGCTCTATGGAATTTCGCTTGAAAAATACTCGAAATTCACTCACCGCAATATTATGGCTAAGGCTCAAATGATCGACGATAACGGCCAGGCTCGGGCAGAAACTGAAATACGAAACGCCATTAAAAATATGAAAATTTGTGAAAATGCAAACAGCTACTTACAACGAATCCGCAGCCGTGCTTAATCCGAGAAATAGAAGCACGAGAAGGAGCACCTGAAATAAATCATGTTCACCTGACGGGATCCAAAATAACAGAAACAACTTACCAATGGGATCATTGCTAGCCATCGAATATTCTCCGGAACATCGCAATAAAGGAAATTCGAATAATCCAGAAATCCCGTGGATTGACAATCGGAATAATTCAGTACGGTTTGGCATTTCTCAACGTACGTGCTGAGATTCTGAATGATCGTTGAACACTGAAACGAGGAGTGACAGTTTAGCTTGATAAATATTTATTTCACATAAATTAGCTTACTTCCTCGGGTTCCGGCGGCATAATATCGCCCACAAAAGACATTTTTCTGACGGCGTTTTTCACAGAACCGCTATGGAGAAGCTGTTCGTGGACAACCGAAACTCAGTGACGTTATTCATGTCACGAGTTAACCGGTTTTCCCAAAAGTAGAACTTTTTTCCACGCCACACAAAACGGCCTGAAAACTTTTTGTCAACTTGTCAGTCGATCGATATTCTTACTGTAGCCCGCGCAGTAGCAGACAAATCTCTCAAGTCCGCAGCTGCTTACTACAAAGTTCAAACGACGAATTTTCAGCGTAGCATGCATTTGGTAAACTGTAGGATAATGTATGAAGTTAGAAAATTCAAGATGCGAACGTATTTTCTGAATATATTAGCTAGGCTTATTCCAAAAATCGCATTTATTTTGCTATGGCATCGATAATCGAAAAGTTTTTCAAAATTATCGATTTCCTTAATATCGATTGCTGATCCATTCTGAAGTGATCATTCGATAGAGCGTCATCGACTCTATCGGGTGGGTGGCGTGTATTGACCTGGATTATCGACTGAATAGTGGCCTCAGACGAGTTCCAAATTATCCAAATTATCGATTTACAAACCGCTTCATAAGGGCAATGTGATCAAAAATTGATCAGCAAGCATTTTTCTGGTATAATTAATCACGCTGAACACAATGGCGTCGTTTATGTTGGCGAAAAATCAATATTTACGAATTTGATCAGAATATCGATTTTTTGAGATATCGATTCCCGGATGATCAGTACGTGATCAGTCGACAGAGCATTATCGTTTACACAGGAAAACATCTTTATATGCCATCTATCGACCGAGTTTTCGGCTAACGAAGCCAACCGAAAAATTTCTGATTTTTATGTGCTGAAGGCCAGGCATACTGTAACCGCCGTGTAAATTTCTACATTCATTCAATCAATCAAAATCTGAGCAAATAAATTTCCGATTCTAACATCAAAAAGCACCTAATGAAATCTCACTACAAAAAAGTGTACAAAAAAAATCTCGCATCTCAAAATATTCTATGATCATACATGTAAAAGAAATTCGATCAGAAAAACATGTTTAACAATGTAATATCGATTAGGCAGCATAAAAATCGGCTCTGACAGTTCAAGGAGAAAAGTAGCAAGATGGAATTTGAATATAGATTGCTAATACAAAAAATGTGAAAGATCGCATTGTAAAACAAGGCTAATTTCAACAAGCATTTATGCAAATTTGTGATCCAAAAAATGCTTCCAAAAAATGGCAAGTATATGTGAAGGCGAGAATGGGATCTCCAATTTTCGATTAAAGACGTTCACCGTAAGGCGGCGGTTGACGATAACTTGTTGTGTACTCCTGAGTTGCTGGTGTATACGTACTGTATTGACCACGAGCTTCCGGCCCTTCGGATGGTCTCAATTTGGCTTGAGCGTGAGGTGGACGTTTTCGTTTGAAGAAACCGGCCTAGAAAACGAGTGCATTCTGAAATTCTGGCACTACTGAAGAAAGCGCTTACCCTCCAGCATCCCAATATGATCAAGAATAATACGGTTAATCCGATCAATATTGCCACGATGATCAACCAAGCTGGCATACCACGAGCCGCTAAATCCCGAGTCAATCGACGAACATTGGTCGTAGCCTGAAATTCATCCAAGATTAAGCCATTATCATGAACGAAATTATCACAGCCCAACTTACCATAGTAGCATAGATTGGCAGTTTCTCATTCTTCGGCACTTCGAATGGCATTTTGGTCACTTCTAATACGGCCAACGATGAGATGGTGGCTTTTGGTACGGCCTCCGTCAGCAACGTGTTCAAAATCAACGTGGAATTGACCGTGACCGTTGCCGAACGACCTCGTCCCAAATGTTTGATCGTGCATTTCCAATGAGCGCAACGCAACGTATCGCAATCCTGAATTAAAATCCGATTTCAGCCCAACGCTAAACATATCTAAGCTACAAATAGGCTTACCGCTTTCAAAGTTTTCACTTCTCTCCAACTATTGGCCAATTCGCTGCTGGTCTCTTTCACGTTCTTGACGAATCGTAAGAACTTCTCGATCAACGTGTATCGCGTTCGTATCTCAGGCGGCACGGTGGATGGACCGGTCGGTGGCGGCGAAGTTTGTCCACCAATACCCATTTCGTCGTAATCGGCTTCTCCTTCATCATCTTCTTCTGCCGCTCGTTTATGCCGCGGCGGTGTCCTGGTTCGCAGTCGAGGTGGACGTTTCGTCGATGTAACAGGTCCTTCCGGAGCCTGAAAAATGATTTATGTCAATGTACAGGCCGAAATTGCGCAATTTGCATGACCATGGATCACTTACCCTTTGCCTGGGAATAGGCCAATCGTACGGATTAATAATGGGTTTATACGGCTCTTGCGGAGTCAACATCGGTTGAAGTAGACATGTCACATTGCCAACGGTGATAATATCGTTCAATACCAATAATAATGGGGCTCCGGATTGAGTTTGATATGGGAAGAATATGTCCAATTGAGCTTCGGTGATTTCGCTAGCCGATGATACGTTGTTGACGATCTGAAATGGGTTTTTCGATTAGTTTGTGACTATCAATATTGGACAGCATATTTAGCTACACGTGATATCCTTACGTTATATGTATGATCCACGTATGGTCCAGCATCCAAGGGATTTGTGACCAATTCGAGCCTATTTTGAAGGCTTCCTCCGGTCGTTTTATCCTGTTCTCTCGTATACGTAATTTGATCCGGCGTTGCTAATCTAAAATGCAATGCAATGCTCATTCGGCCATTACAGTACGCCCGAAATACTTACTCTTCCAGTACCATTGCAATATTCGCTTGTATGGGTACTCGGACTTCGAATTTATTATCCTCTCGAGTATTGACGTCGTCTGGCAGTGTGCTGAAAGTGAAATTCAGCTATCCATCATGCTGTAATCATACGAAGCTTTCATACTAACCTGTTCACTTCGAATTTCAAGACCACTTCTTTCAAATCGACCGGGAATATTTTCTCCAATACTTGAATTTCCAATTCCATATTCAATTTATCGCGACGTTTCAATGGATTTCCAATAATACATTCCAATCGATTGATGGGTTCTGGTTTCGAAGCTGGCGTCGGTTGTGGACCACGTCGACCCGGTTGACGCGTATCTTCGATCGAAATACTGGCATTGGCTTGTGAACAGGACAGACCTCTGGCTTTGGCCACCGTCGCATTCTCGAATCGACTTTGAACGAACGCAACTCCTTTGGGCAACGTGACGTACAATTTGGCTTGATGAGCGTCTTTGGCTTTATTATAGACGGACACACTAATATTCACACTCTCGCCTGCACCGCGTGATAGGAACGATGTCGAGCTGAAATTTGGCAACGATCAGTGATCGCGTCAATTATCCAAATGAAGCCGAGCTTACCTTTTAGCTGATATTGATAAATCCGGTACGCACTTTTCTGCACCCCCGCAATCGTTGGCGATATTCAACTGAAAGAGATTGATTTCATTTTTAGAGGTCTTCATTGATTCAAATGATATCAAACCGAAAGGCACTTCTGGCTGGTCAAACACGTTCTCAGCTACCGTGCTGGCTTTTATTTTGACCCAACCAAGATGAGGAGAAAAGAATGATATCAAAATCCCAAATCCGCTCACCTCAGCTACCCAATGCAAAGGCAACAAAGCATTTTTGACTGGCGTTAATTGCGATGCAGTAGCTCGTTGTTCATTGATATAATAGGTAGCATTGATTACGATGGGTGATAATTTATCTTGAATATTCTCCTAAAAAGGAATCTCAATGCATCTGATGTATGTATACATTCAAATTTTTGAAATCTTACTTGGAATATTAGAAGATATTCGTCACAACTCTCTTGACTCCGAGCCAACGTAGGATTAGCCACGTATTTCGCATCGTCGTTCGGGAAGATTTTCACTCGCCTAGCCACTGTTGGTTTCTCGTAATCAGCTTCCACTTCCAGCCTGACGTCTAAAATCATACTATCAGTACAGTAATCCAGAGAATTCTGAGAATTTCACTTACTCAACTGATCCGGAGCTCCTTTGCCACTGTAATTCATGCATACACGTATTGATGATCTGAAATAGAATATCGATTGATTACTGTTATATCGATATCTACAAATCTTACTTTCGTTCATCTTTCTCCAAATCCACTGTATCTGGTCTCAACAATACGTGACCATAAACAGATACCACTGGACGAGTCCTGGACGAAAACAAATCAGCCAGTATTTGATACAGTAATCCAGACCTACAGTATACTTACTTCAATAAAACTGCTCTATCCGATTGGTACGCACCAACCACGATATCTGAAATTAGATTAGTCCATAAGATTTGAATACAGCTAAATGAAATATATTCATACCAGGATAATCATTGGCATCCACATCAATACCACCGGCCAATGAGAAACCGAACGTCCTTAGATCCGACATAATCTCCTCGCCCAGGATTGTCTGAAAAGAATCACTTGTATTTCTGCACAAAAATCCCCAAGATTCCATTACCTGAGAAGCTTTCTCGAATTTGCGTTCCTTATTCCCATTGAATACATGAATAGCACCTCGCCTATTCGTACCATCATACGGTGCGCCCACGATGAAATCTGGAAAAATTCATCTTTTCATAAACCAGCGAAATAACTGATGGAGTCTTACCATTGAATCCATCCCCGTTCAAATCTCCAACAGCCGCAACCGCATGACCGAATCTGGCCCAATCCACTTTTCCAAGTATTGAAGCGAAATCACTGAAATAGATCCATTTTAGCTCAATGCTTGATGCCAGAGCTCTTTTGCTTACTCTTGATAAAATCTATGATCTTCTCTTTGCCAAAAGATATAGACCTTTCCGGCTTCGTATCCACCGGCTTGTTTATGCCCGTGAATGGACGTCGGATGTCCTGTATCGTGTATCGGCCATTCGTCATCTTCGGCTTGACCGACGCCCCTGATCACTAATTGTTGAGTGAACATCGGGGCACCGACGATGATATCGTCCAATCTAAAAGGAGCATCTGAATAAAGTTGCTGATTCGAACATAATCCAGGATGCGCTTACCCGTCATCATTTAAATCCGAAACGGCTACCGTAGCACCGAAATACGATCCCACTTGTTGACCGGTCAGATTCTTGAAATTCTCGTGTTTGGAATTGAAAAGGGATATCTGAAAAATGACGCCATTGATGTCGCATTTTTAAGAAATACATGTGTGCATGGACTAATTTTTAGATTTCATGGATTAAGGGATGCAATGCCTGTGGCGTATGCCAAATTTCAAATTCACTCAAAAATCAATGGTAATTTTCAAAAATTCACTTACATGTCCCATCAATCCACTGCCTTTTGGTACTCCGATCACAACGTCACTGCCTTTTTCGTGGTCCAAATCTCCCGATGCCATTGAGTAACCTGAAAAATTAACCTTTCTTCTATACTCATCTTTGAGCCAACTGATTGCTTACCGAAATATTGATCATCCTGATGCGGGAGACCTTCGTTCGTGATGGATGGATTCGAATCGTCTTCATCGTCTTCGTCTTTGTCCAAATCTTGAGTAACCAATGCGCCGTGCCAATAAAATGCGCCCGGTGCACCCATGAATAAATTTCGAGCATCCTAAAAATGGAATGCACTCAATTCAAAGCTGATTTCTGAATTTTTAAATCATACCTTTGATATGGCAGCACTGAATCCGGCCATACAAAATCCCAGTCGATGATAACCCCAACGTGCTGAAACAGGAAGCTGAAGGCAAATGCATGGAAATTTCCAGAATTGCCTACTTCCTCTGCATGGTGAAAATTCTTGAAATTCGGATAATCCTTCTCGAGCAACGAAACATGTACCGACTGGTTCTTTCTTATCGAATGTCGAATAGAAAAACGTGTATCTGGGAGCGCAGGCCTAAAATCAAGCATGTGTCAGAGCATGCACTGAATTCTTGGTGATTTGATAAGGATCAGAATGTGCCAATCATGATTTTGGGGTGGTCATAACAAAATCTGCTTCAAAATATACTGGATTCGAGCGGTTACAGTATGCTCTCAGAGTATTGAATATTGAAGTCATGAATCCGAAACAGCGTAGATGAAGCATGGCATTTCTACAGGGGTACTTTTCGCCAACGGATCATGCTTTCGCCTGATGCTATTTACAACTATCAGAAATCGATTTATCGGAAATCGATATCCCTGATCAAGTTCGTGAATATCGATCAGATATCAAAACAAACCCGATTTTTGAAATCAGCATGCTTAGTTATCCCAAAAAATATGCATCTGGATCATCAAACTTATCAAAATCGATTTCTCAAATTTCAATGCTGCTGCCTATATCCGTTAGCACATGATCTTTGACCAATGATTATTTCACAGAAAATAGAGCAAAATCAGACATGTGGATACATTTTCCTGTATAATCGAACATGCTCTATCGATTGGCGTCGTCAAAATTGATCGATCACGCTTGTTTCAGAAATCGATATTTCTGATCAACTTTTGAAATATGCATCAAAGGGAAAAACCAATGACATCACGATGATCAGCGTGTCAAACTATCCTAAGATACATACTTTCAGTGCTCTGATCATGTAAACTACCAATTTTAAAATTTTGAAAGTTGCCTATCTTTTGCACAGGATCATTGATCGATATTTTTCACGAAGCTCAATATGACATATGGGTACATTTTCCTGGACAATCAAGCACGGAGAATCGATTGGATTTGTCAAAATCGACCTATCACCTCTCTATCGGAAATTGATCATACTGATCAAATCTCTAAATATCGATCACACCGCAAAATAAACGTGATTTTTAGAATCAGCACAATTAGTTATCCAAGAAAATGTGCAGTTCGTGTACTAATCGCGTGTATTTCAAAATCTTGCTTAATGCTTTAGCACATGACTTTCGATCGGTGATTTCAGAACATAGATAAAAGTACAGACGTCGCGTGAAGATGTTTTCCTATACAATTGATCATGCTGCATCCATTGAGCACGGTCTGATCACTCAGAAATCGATACTGCATAAAATCGATAATCTGATCAACTTGATCAATATTGACGATATGCAAAAACAAACATCGCCTTCGTGTTCAGCATGCTTTTCTGGACTAGAAAATGCGTTTTTATGCGCATTTTTCTGCTAATATTGTATCTGTGAAGAGGGTTTGAAATTTTGAATTTTCTACATAGTTTGTTACAATGAAATCCTGAAGGATCAATTATTTGCTTCTACCGATTCAGTAGGCGCCACGTTATTCAGTTTCCGAAAAATTACACTTGAACATTTGGCCAAAAGTAACCCGATACATTTCTCATGCCCAATTTGAGCGTTCAGATATCGGAGAATCTCAAAATTGAGCCAGGTATAGTATGCACATTTTAGCGATGACTTTTCGCCTGCTCGGCTCACCAAAGGGTAATTGACCTTTGGTAAAATTTCAACGTACCACGACAAGATCGTCTGTTCTGGATGCTGATACGGTTGCACCGAACCATTGATCGGATTTCGAATCGATGGGCAATTGAACACTGCCATGTAATGCAGTACTGGGTCCTGCAAAAAGGGCGTATTCAAAAGAATGCCCTTTGGTTAGGAATGGAAAGAATTCATTGGAACTCATCACGAGGAAAATATAAGAATGCAACAACAAGACGAAAAATAAGAACTTATTAGTCATTCCTCTCTTTCTATTATGCGAAGGTGCAAGAAATGCTCTCTTATTCATGCGTACGATGACGATGTTCAGACAGTAGAAAAACAAATCAAACACATCGCCTACTTCTGACGCCTAGACTACTGCTACTGAATAATCAATCGTGATATAACATGCTCGATTTAAAAAATCATTGCTTTCTCATCCCCCCCTTTCAATATGGATGCATGCTATGAATTTTCAAAAAGGCATGCTTTCATTGTGCGGACCAGAATAAGAATATAACTGAAAAGAAACTTATCAGTATTTAGTGAAATTAACATGCGTCTAAAACTACAAACTAAAAAACCACTACACTACGGTTTTTCTCTCTCGATTTGTTACTCAATGTTATGTCGTTAGTGAGAATTTCCACTCTGCTCTCGGATGAATTGAAGGAGATAGGCTCGTATCCGTTATTATGCACGTTAGCCAAACGAGCAGTGCTATTTTGAAATTTCAAAATGGAACTTTGGAGTCGAATACGTGCATTAGTCAAAATAATTCCGCTACCCTGTTCGTCGAATCGGATCTCGTGGCAAGACGGCGATACTGTTGAACATTTGAATACTGCACCGCCTTTATGAACTCCCGGTTGTCGTGTTTGAGCTTGAGGAGCACCGACAAGGACCCTGAAAAATGGAACGCGTATGAATTTTGCACGATGAAAGGATGGATTTGATTAGATTTATGCATAGATTTTCGTAAAGCTATGAATCAGTTTTAGGGAATTCAAGAATTTACACTTCGATCCCTATCAATGCCGATGCACTGATGATCAAAATTGCGCAATCAAAGCTTTTACTGAAGGATGCAGAATTCATCGCATATTTGTGCATTTCAGTGGCTCAAGAGAGAGAGCCATAAATAGCACTCATTTTTAGGCATGCATTCAATGAATGCGAACCCAATGCTTCCGGCTACTGCGAATACAGTATGCCTCCAAATGGTGTCAATAAATAGCCAGCAGGCCATTTTGTTTTTTCACTCCACTCACCAATGAGTACTACGATCACTGTACAAATCAACGGAATATCCGAATTTAGTATCTCGATTATATCGATGCACAAGACGAGATGGGCCCACGTCGATGTTGAATGCATCAATCAAATTGATCAATAGAAATAAAACGATGCTAATCATCCTGGGCGATAACATTTCCCCCTCTTTTTGATACGAACGCGATAATTCAGTGTCTGTTCTGAGGAGATTTTCACACTGGTTACAATGTCCTGGCTGCCAGCTGCTATGAGGATACTAAAATCCAACGTCCCACTGGTCGAGCAAGAGTCGACTGGCCAATGGTCTCTTCTGACAAACGCTTGGTGGAAGCCGAGGAGAGCAGCAGGAAATCAAAACGTCGTTCCTCGGCCAGGCTAGCCACCAACTACTCAATCAATTCGAATCCGCTTCTCCCTCTGGGGACCAAACCGAGCTTTCAACGGTCAAACTAGCATTTAGGACATGCGTATTTTTTTGGACACCTGACAAAATGACCAACGTCCACACACGGCCAATGAATAAACGCCCCGGGCGCACCTGAATAACAAACTCTCACTTTAGCTACGTAAAAGAGTTTCAGCAAAGAAAGCAGAAAACGGGTGGCTGGCTGACTAGAAGACGTCTCAACTGCTGAAGAAGCAGGAGAAACGGGCTATCTCGTACGCACCTATAAGCTAAAGGTAGGCGAATAGTGAAAACTGATTCATTTGAGAAAGGGCGAAACGAGAATATACGTATATTCTTATAGTTAGCAAGATGGTATATATAGAATATAAGAGAAAAGTTTCACCACTATTACGCCAACCGTCAAGTCAGCTTCACTCGCCCTCCTTCCCACAAGCCAAAAGCCAAGCATAGCGCATCAGAAACGAAGCATCAAGAGGCCCCGAGGCGATGGAACAGGGATCCACGAAATGCCTGGGCTCGGGGATTCGGTTGTCGAAAACTAAAACGAACGGAAGCAGAACAAATCCACGCCTCCTGTTACCGTCAATCTTCCTCTGCTTCTAGCACACGAAACGAAAGGAGGCAAGTTTTTCTTCATTGCCCCGAAGCAGTGGAGAGAAACAACACTGCACTCATTGGGCTATTTGGTTGGGCGCTTGCTTGTCGACCATCAAGCACCACACGGGCACCAGACGCCCCAAAACGAGACCAGGGACCATCTTTCGGCCTCGTCAAAACTACTGATCAATGAGAATACAACACATTTTCAGTGTCTCCATCCATTCTTCGCAAAGACCGCATCTTTTACGCGTCTGGCCGAGACCAGGCAGCGTCAATTGTTTTGCTTAGTTTTATTATGGGGGACAAACGGAAGTCGATTGCTTTAAGCCAATTGACCCCGAGAGACGCTAAAAAGTGTCCCTAAACACAGCCCGTCTCCGATCAATACTAGCCTCGTAAAGTTACCCAAATATATACGGACATGCGCATTGAGCAAAAAAACACTTTTATAAAGTGGGCGGTTTTTATGATAGAAATGATGAGCATATCCGGAGGAAAGCAAAAATTGCTGAAATCGATGGCATTGCTTCAGGAAGCTGCTTTTTATTCAGCCAATGACCAACCATGAGAGCATGGTCCCGGTTTGGGACAGATTTTGCACGACTAAAAAAATGCTAACTGGTACCAGCTTCTACCACCCCGTGAAAAATACCGAAAATAGACAAGCCAAAAACTTCTTTTGTTTGAATACAAAAAGGCACCTGTTGAGAACGGTCAGGTGAGACATGGACAAAAAAGGCATGCGCATTTTCGATGACGCCTATTTTGTCTGGCCATCCCTCACTTCTCAAGGGGAAGAAGAAGAGGGCAGAAATAATTGAAAAACTAGTTCATTGTATTCGCCTATTGTGAATGTGTCACCGGGATTTTAATTTTTGAGACAACGCATGTCACATAACTTATGAAAATACATGGAGTTCGCGTGTATTGAACGTTTGCAAATTTTTTTGACTTCTAAAAATGAGGCATTGGGTTCAACCATGCGGTTACCGTAGCCTTCCCGCCTTTTCCTACCATATTTTTCATGGCTAGCAATTTGAAGTTTGCTATAAGCGTTTTCGAAGCTCCTACAGTAAGCCGAGAAAACTGTTGCGCTTTGCTGCCAGCCGGCTTCCTCTACCAAAATAAAATAAAATGATTATTTTGGTGATCGATCAAATTTATTCCTGATCAATCGATTTTATGACGTTCATTGGATTATTCCAAGCCGATCATCGTGCTGAAAATTGCGTAACCGCATTCGGGATTCCTCTTTTATTAATTTCAAAGTGATTCTGGAATTTCACAATGGAATTTTGTCCAAGAAGCAAGGTGAGTTTTTATTTTGCTTTTTTCATGCATATTATTCCTGGCAGCGTATTCGCTCGCGTGGGCTAAATTTTGCCCTCGAATCCCTGATTCATTCTTCGCAAAAGCAGTTTCCAATTTTTGGATGGGACCTTTTTGTATTCCAAGCACCGTGAGCGTACTCTGTTCGTTCATAGCTAAATTCCGGTTGATTGCCATGAAGGTCGGTCGGGTTGACATTTTATCCCGGTGTACTGTCATCCACATTCCTCTGCTTTCATGCAGCTTTTCCTATTTTGCTGAGTGCTATTTGGCACGATCCAGCAGTATTTACGAAAGAATCATTTTTCCATTGGTCTCCGAAATTGTAAAGCACGCCATTCACCTTTCCATTTTATTATGTGAAGGCATGAGTTCTTGGCCTTGATTAGATGCGTATTTCGCACCAAGGTGATAAAACGATTTCGCCCATGTTGCCCTTTCTGGTGACAAGCATACAAATTTCTGTCCATCCTTCCTTTCGTTTATTGTATGGAGAAAGGATTATGGCGAATTTTCGGTCACGTCATCCCTTGAAATACGTATACTGGGCCGGAATTTGGATGTTTCCTGCCTTGGTTTTGGCAGTGACTAAAAAGAGTTTATGCGTCAGTTGCTGCGATATATTCTTATGCAGTCGTATCTTCACGCATTACGTTTTCACCGGTTCCAGTTTTCGCCTTGGCTCACGTACCTATACTTTTTGACTTGAGCTAAAACCAACTGAGATGGGATGGGAAGAATGTTGAAGGAGGCGAAGTTGTAAATTCTCCGCACACAACTTCTCGCTTCCGTTCGCCTCCAGGCCGATTTTATTAATATGCCATAAACCCCTCAACTTCTTCATCAGCATCTTCTCGTTCTGCGGGCGCAAACACTGCGATTTATTATTCCCTCTTGTCTAGTGATATTATGCTAACGAAATGTTTCTTTTTCAGATACAGTTGGACGTGATCACAAAAAACGAACATGGCCGTCACCAATTATCTCGTACCGGCCGTCGGCGGTGGTATTCTGATGACAATATGTTGGATACTTGGACGATACGAATTCTCGTTCGTATGGATTACCGCGTTGGTCGGATTGAGCGTATTGAATTCCAAAATGTGGCGTCAACGAGAACGACGAATTTTGGCTTTACAACAAGCGGCCATCCGAGAGAAAGAAGTCGTATTAGCTCAACTCAGGGATTTACCGGCTTGGGTACAGTTTCCCGATACTGAACGAGTGGAATGGCTGAATCGAGTAAGCATCATTCTTTTCAATTGCTTTCATGAAATGACATGGAAGATTTTTGCAGGTGATTTATCAATTATGGCCGTACATTGGCGAATTTACGAGGCAATTCATCAAAGATCAAGTCGAGCCGCGTGTCAAAGCACTTCTGCCAGGGCCGTTCAAAAGCTTTGCATTCGAATCGATTGATATGGGAGATATTGTGAGTTCAGGCTCGGCAGAATGAATAATCTGGCTGGAATTTGATGTTTACCTTTCTTTCAGCCATTACGCGTTGGCGGAATCAAAGTTTACACGGAGAACGTGGGCAGAGATCGAATTATTATGGATATGGATGTTGCGTAAGTGTTTCTAATGGAATTCACATGCATGATCTTCATCTGATTCTGGTTTTAGATATGCTGGCGATTGCGAATTCGTTGTCAGAGTCGGTGCGTTCAAAGCCGGTTTGAGACAAATGCAGGTAATTTGCGAGTTTTTTTTGTTTTGTCGGTCCTTCAAAGTTGGTTTTGTTTTCAGTTCAAAGGCAAGCTTCGAGCCATATTGAAACCATTGATACCAAGGCCACCGTTGGTCGGTGGCGTTTCCGTCTTTTTCCTGGATGAACCGACGATTGATTTCGATTTAACGGGACTTGGCGAATTGGTGGAACTGCCTGGATTGCTGTAAGTTCTGAAGATTATTGGATGAAATGAGCTTCTAACGAAATATCCTTCTTTTAGTGGAGCAGTTCGCAGCGTGATCAACAGTCAAGTGGCTGCAATTTGCGTATTACCCAACGAGATCGTTGTGCCATTGACCAGCGAGACGGATGTGGTCAAATTATATTTTCCTGAGCCTGATGTAAGTGATTTTTATCTTTAAAAAAAGCAGGTACCTAAAATGCAGGGCCTTGCATATGAGCATTGGTGCAAGGAGTCGCTTCATGCCATGTTTTTGCAGGGCGTTGTCCGAGTGCATATTTTGGAAGCCAAGCATTTGGAAGATCGAGATATTGGATTCAAAGGAAAATCAGACCCATACGCTCGCGTCTCAGGTATACTGTGTTTATTTGTATGAAGTTCAAAGCGTAATTCCCTCAATTTTCAGTCGGAGCGCAGTCGCACAAAACGAAAACCATCGACAATTCCCTGGATCCAGTTTGGGACGAATATTTCGAGGCAGTCGTCGATCAAGCATCCGGTCAACGTATTTATGTCGAACTATTCGATGAAGACGTCGCATCGGCGGATGAATTTCTCGGCAGACTCTCGATTGAACTTTCCCTGGTTCGGAGTCAAGGATTTATTGATGAGGTAATGCTTTAATTCACAATTTGACACATAGAAATGATATCCACATTTTCTTTCAGTGGTTTCAATTGGAAGGAGTGAAGCGAGGCGACCTGCATTTACGGATTCATTGGTTGGATTTGATTGCGGATCCTGCGGCGATGGCTGGCATAAGCGACGCCGATTTACCACCGCTTCCGTCCACCAAAGTTTCAAAGAAACCAGTACCAACGGTTCTCAGCACGGCGTTGTTGATGGTTTATGTGGACAGCGTCAGCAATTTACCAGTAAGAATATTGGAATTTGAACTAATTCCAATAATTAAATACGTTCTGGTTTCAGTGCATCAGGAAGAATATGGAACCGACGCCCTTGTTGGAATTGACCGTTGGCAAATATACGCAAAAGACGTATCCTCGACCGAAAACGCCCAATCCGCTTTATCAGCAGAAATTCATATTCTTCGTCAGTCATCCAGACAACCAAATACTGAAAGTTGAGGTAAGCACGTCCAGCAGTGATAGCCAATTATACTGGCAAGAGCTGGAAAGCTGATGCAGAAATTGCTTTTAGGCCAAAGATGAAAATACGGGTGGACACAGTCTGGGCGAAACCACAATACCAATTCGTACGTTACTTCAAGAAAAACGATTGGAGCTTTATCAACACAAGTTCCATTTGGCTCTTGGACCTCACGGTTCGCCGTTGATTATGACTCTGCGATTGCGGGTAAGCTCGTTGCAATATTCTTCTTCATGTTGATCACACCGCGTTCGTTTTCAGTTTCTCCAACGTCTGTCCTCCGAAGCACGTCTTGATGCAAAAGCCACGACCTCGGATCAACCATCAGATTTTCGACCGTACGGCTCTCCGAGTGGTACAAATCAACTGATCCTGCCTTCTCTGGGTATGTCAGTTAGTATTGGCTGCAAATGTTGGATACTCACTCAGCCATACTTTTCTAGATTTGAATGGCGGTGCGGCTTCTGGCGATGCGGCGTGGCGTAACACGACCATTTCACAAGGAGCAAGGACGCCGAATACGGATGTGAAGAGAAATTTCGCAACCAAAGCGTTCGATCGGGTAACCGGATCCAATAGCTTCATCAATAATAAGCTGCGAAGAAGGAAGAGGTACTGTACGCATGGAAGCTAATTGAAAATCTCTAAATTTACAGTAATCTGTCTATTTCAGGACCTCGTCCGCAGTGGCGAGCAATGATTATGGTCAAATCGACGTATCGTTGAATTACGTAGAAGACAAGAAACAATTGCAAGTGTCCGTCAATGGAGCTCAGTAAGCATTGTTTATTTTGTACAAAACTAAAAGGCTAAAGTCATATTCTTGCAGGGGATTGAGACCAGCCAATCCGGATGGTGTCGCGGATCCGTATGTGAAAGTTCGTTTGATGAAAGACGGCAATGTCGAAGCCAAACTGAAAACGGACACTAAAAGGAATACGCTGGCGCCGCAATTCAATCAAATGTAAGTACATATGCAGGATTGTTTTGAGAAAAGTTTGTAGCCAGTCTGTCTGTATTTCAGATTGAAATTCGACCTGATGCCAGAAGAATTGGTTCGTTACGTCATTGTGTTCGACGTGAAAGACGCCGTCAATTATGGGCTGTTCGCGAAGAAGCCAGTGCTTGGACAGGTATGCATATTTTATTCTTGTAATTGCACTCGGCTCAAAATGGGTTTGGTTTTAGCTTATGTACGATTTGGCCCGATTGGAGAAGGACAAGAACGTTCAATCAAAGTAAGCGTCAGCTGCGCTATGACTGATTTCTATGGCACTGATATACGGATTATTTCAGATTCACCTTATCACGGTCGTGTTACGAGAATTTGGGAAGCTCGACCGCATCGGTAGCGTAAATTTAGCGACGTTTGGAAGAACGATTCCAAGCGAGAAAGTGTGTTCGAGCGATTTCGAAGTCAGAGTGAAGTGCAATTTTCGGCTTATTCTTGTCAGGGCAGCAACTGTCCATTTGGACGGATGCCGATATTTATCGTATTTGGGATTTAGTGATAAGCTAGCGTTCTATTCTATTCTCTGTATCGATATCAGCTGCTTTCATGCAGCAGATGCGATTAGGTTTCTTTCGTGATCAATTTCATATTCGAGGTGCTATAGATTGAAGTAAATGAAGAGGTCATTATCAGTGATCATAATTGGCTTATCTGTACCGAGTACAGTATATTTTGTGATCCAATCTGTATCGATGATCAATGCCCGATAGTGTTTAACTTTTCAGATGGCTCAACTGGTGAAACCGTCTCGTCTTCCACCGTTGCCATCGATTGGCGAAATCGTACGCTTGTATCGATTACGTGCAAAACGTGAATTATCGCAAAATTTCCTCTTGGATATGGACGTGTGTCGAAAGGTGAGTTATCAATCGGAGATCATAATCTGGATCTCCTTTGATCTGTCCAAATGCTGACTGCTTTCAGTTCGCAAGATCAGCCGGACCGTTGGAAGGAGCGTACGTGATCGAAGTTGGCCCTGGTCCAGGCGGCATCACCAGAGCCATATTGGAACAGAACGTCAGCAAATTGATCGTGGTCGAAAAGGATCGGCGATTTTTGCCAGGATTAGAGGTGAGTGCACTTTTGAAAAGCTGACAGCGTCTTCGGATGCTGTCATATGATTGGCTGAATGATAAAATGCCTGTCTTTTGCAGTTATTGGCCAACGCGAGCAAAGGTCGAATGGAAATCGTGCACGGAGACGTGTTGAATTACGATTTCAAACCGTCCTCTTTCCCCAAGCAAATCGAACGGTCGTGGTACGACGCACCGCCGAATGTATTCGTATTCGGGAATTTACCGTTCAACATCGCAACGCCCTTGATTATCAAGTAATCGGATCGTGGCGTTTTTGGTTCTAAGGATAAACGGTAATTTCCGTTTCAGGCTACTATGTCAAATGTCGGAACGTTCGGGACCGTTCGTATATGGAAGAACACGATTATGCTTGACGTTTCAAAAAGAAGTCGGCGATCGAATGATCGCTCCAATACTCGGACATCAACGGTGCCGTTTATCGCCAATCTGCCAGTACTTGACGAACGTACATAAACGATTCGTCATAAAAGGTAAGATACATTCGGAAATTGTATCAGGACGAAAATGCTAATTCTTCCTTTCAGGCGCAGCATTCGTACCGAAACCGGAAGTGGACGCGGCCGTCATGTTGTTCACGCCGTTGGACGAGCCGAAGATCAAGCTGCATTTTCGATTAGTGGAGAAATTCTGTCGTCACCTGTTCCATCACAGGCAGAAGTATTGTCGGAATTCCATCAAAACACTATTCCCCGAATCGATGCGAGACGAATTGACGCACGAAATCTTACGACGCGCCAGGATCAGTCCGAAAGTGCAGTGTACGAAAATCAGCATGGACGAAATCCGAGACATGTGTCACGTGTACGACGAGATGTGTCGAAGATATCCGGGATTATTCTATTACGATTATCGATCGAATACGACTGCGTTGGATGATTTAGTCGCCGATGGATTAGTGTATCCGCCTGAATACGCATTTCAGGAGGAATTTTCCAGTACGTTATAAATAAATAAGGCTATATCAATCTGTCGTCTCATTGATTGATCATGGTACGCGATACCAAATATTTATAATCTTTGGTGAATTGATTATTTTTAAAGCATCGTATGAATGGCAAGATGATATGTTCATATGCTGAATCATTTCTTCGGCGGAAGTAATCTAACCGGATCACCGGAATACATGAATTTCTCTTGAATTTCTCGCAACGGTTTCAGTAATGTAATGATCACGTTCTCGTCTCGACGTTGATACAACATTTCGCCTTCGAAATGTATGAGACCGTGTTTTCTACATCTCAACAGCATACCGACTAGCTGAAAAATTTGAAAACAATTTCAACACATGCTTTACATTCGGAAGGGATTACGCTAATCCCGAGGGGATTAGCGTGATTAGCGTACCGATTCGGAATAGGTAGAATACAAATCGAACATTAATCCGAACGTAATTGTTACTGTACCGTCCGATTGACGTTTCCCATATTTATCGATTATCTCGCACATGAAAATCATCTCTCGAAATATGTACTGGCCTAAAATCGACTTTCGTATGTATCTGCACTCGATAATGGATTGCGCAATATTAGCATTGAAGGAAAATTGCGCAATATTGGCAGTGATGGGAATCGGGCGATCAAGATTCGCTACAGAATTGCGCAATATTGGCGCACACATATCCATGAAGAATCTCGATCGAGATTCATGATTTACCAGCAGCTATTCCACGTTTCTCCGTCAACGATCCTTGTTCAGGACGTCCGTATCGATTATCGGTTTCATCGAATAACGGTTTCCCGTACGTCATGGAATACGTATCGCGATCGATTTTCTTCTTACTCTCATCCGCTTTAGCATTGAACATTTGAACGGTCTGCCTCAATTGACCGCGTGGTTGCGGTCCGAACGGACCCAACGGGTGACCGTGTTCATCCACGCCATTAGCATTCATAATTTCAATATTCGGCTTCGACAAAACGTAAGCTGACGGTTGAAGCTTCTTCTCCGACTAGTCTCGAAGTTTATGCGAAGCTAGAGCTTAAACGAAGAAGCTAGCTTTAAGTTTATATTCGACCTTTTTCTTACGTCAAACCCAGGACCGAAATAATGCCTCACGACAGCTGTTGAAGTTTTGCAAGCGCCGACGAAACAATACAATCACGAGGTTCGATGAGAAGAAGGAACATTGAACCAAGAGATCAAAAACTTTCCACCATCGCGTACTATACGAAAGATCATATGCAAAAAAATTATGCGTAATCGCATTCTGATTCAGGGAATCACAAAACACGCTCTTATTCACGTTACTGTATTTCAAGCAGTCAAAATAATCAAAAAAGTCATACGATAAGCATTCGACCACGCATTGTCGAGTCATTGAAAATTCCTTTTATCTACTGTATCTCTTTACGGACCACTCTATTCGCCTTCACCTTCGCCTTCGGTGTCGTCCGAAGAAACCAACACTGTCTCGTCCGGTGGTGGAGCCGACGTCGATGGTTGACCAGGAACGGACGTCGTTTCTCCAAATTGCGAAATCGCTCCTCGGTTCGGCAGTAAACTAGATGAGCTAAAATGAAGATTTTTAGCACGCCATGCAAATGAGTGCATGCTTTTACTTTGCTCAAAAGGTTGTACCTACATTTGCCTTATCAGTGTGACTAATTTTGCTTACCTGGCGCTGCGGTAGTTGCAGAATCTGAATAGACTTTTCTTCCTCTTCCCATACATATCCACCTTCTCCACGATTCCGTCCACCAATAGGCGCATAAGGGCGGCATCGGTCGCGCTCATACGGATTTGAATGACCGACCCGTGACCTCGGCGTTGTCCAACCAACCACCGTAGATCATTCATTAATCGATCCAATTGATTCGGTGGCAATTTGACGATGACCGAACGCGTTAAAGCGTATTGAAGAAGTTCCAATAAATTGCGCAGAGCAAATAGATCGTGGAGAATATGCTTTTTCTCATTCAGTCCTTCGCAAAGTTCGATCAATTGGCCAATAACGTTCGGCGGATCCTTGTCTTCAGTTTGATCGGTGCTCAATATCATCGATAAATACGCGAATGCCATTGAGCTTCGTAATTGAACGCATTTCACTGTGTTGACGGGCAAAACGGAGCAGAAGTGAACCATTTTCGGTAAATGTTCGTGGCCAATCCACGCTTTTGGAATGGCCGCGTAGATATTCTCGTCGAACTCGTTCCAAATGGCTTCGTCTTTGATCGCGTCGAACAGGCGATGAATGCATTCTTGGATCAAATATTGAACGTACGCTCGGTTGCGACACTCAACGTCCAAGCTGAGCGTAATAAGGATTCGTAACCAGATGAAGAAATTGGATTCGTCCAGCGGCGACGTTTTGCTGTCCCAGCCGAACAACGCCAGAATGTTCAATAGAGATTCTAATTTCGGAATGGCCAACGAATCTTCGGAATCGATGTCCTCATCCTCGTCCTCGTCCTCGCTATCATCTCCGTCCGAAGAATCCAAATCGGGTTCGGGCGTATTGGTAATGAAATGATTCTCGGCGTACGACGATGCGTTTGCCATAAAATCTCCCGTGTAATCGTCCGGAATGAAACTGTTCAAATCCGCCCCGTAAACAGTCTTCAGAATGGCCGAGAATTGGTCCAACGACGGTTTCCAACTGTATTTTCGATCCGCAACATACTGGCGTAGAATCCCTTTGACAATGTTCAATTCCGTGGTTGAGGTTGCGAATGCCAGGGCGTTGAATAAGGATTCTTGATCGACGTCGCCATTCAGGAATTCATCGATGGATTTAGTTCGGAATTTCGGTTGATAATCCATAAAGAGTATCCTTTCACCCGCATAAATCGCCGTCATTCCACTAGTGTACCTCGCGATGCTTTCTTCGGCTAACGCTTTCCCTTCTTCCAAATCCCGTTCCTCTTCGGGATTCAAATTGAAATCATTGTTGACATCGGATTTCGGCGGCTCCTTGGCTTTAATGTCCGATAATAATTTCCGAGCGGTGACAGCGCTTTGCGAAAAGCGCTTGAGATCGTCGAACGAAAATCCGCGTTTACTTTTCTTGGAATCAGCAGGAGGCGATTGTTCTTTCTTGGCTTTGGGCGCCGCTCGTTTTGGACGAGTTGACATTGCGGTGATTTTATGCTAGAGAATCTGAAAAATAAGAGCGCAATTATTATTCAGCTCAACAGAATATGCAAGGAGCTGTCGTAAAGGCATAAAAATTCAGCACAAAGGCCAAAATATTCTAAACCAAAATTCCTCTTACCTGTCTTCAGACAAATAATTTTCTTGCAAGTAACTGGTCAACGGCTACACACGGTCAATTTTCGAACACTTTTGGAGAATGCAAATTCAATCTGATCAAACTAATCACGAAATTTGATCAGAATCGGGAAGGGAATAAAAAGTTGTGGAAATTTTACCGCCAAACTAGCAGACGATCATGAAGATTGTGCGGTGGACCATTCCAAATTGCTATTTTCGCCAACCGTAGCAGACAACTTCGAATAGTAGAAATTTCTAAATTGAAGTCTAATTTTCCAAAAATGATCACTCGTCGATTACTCCGTTTCCGAAAGCTGATTTATTATCGATTCACGTCATCGTTCGCAACTGATGCTTCAGAGAAAAAGAAAACGCATTTCGGTTTTCAAACCGTTGATGAACGGGAGAAATCTGAGAAAGGTAAAATTTGTGGAATTATTTTCCATTTTATGATTGAATGGCTTGATATATTGCAATATGTTTTCAGTGTACAATGTTTTCGAGAACGTGGCCGGCCGTTACGATTTGATGAATGACGTGATGAGTTTTGGCATTCATCGTATTTGGAAAGATCATTTCGTTCAACGCCTCAGCCCAACGGCGAATATTCGATTATTGGACGTAGCTGGTGGAACTGGTAGGTATGTAATTATTCATTATTTGGCATTGCATAATATGCACTGCCTCATTTTCTTGATTATACGCGTCATTTTGCATTTCAGGCGATATCGCATTTCGAGTTCTTCGGCATATTGATTATCAATTGCGTCGGAGAGGAAATACGAATGTTCCTTCCACACCGATCGATCTGCCAACGGTGGACGATATTTCTCCCATCACATCACCGCTGCAAGACGACAAAGAGAAACCGGGGATTCCAAAACCGAATGATCAACTTGCTCAAGCGTCACAGCAACATTCGATAACCGTCTGCGATATCAATCAAGCGATGCTGGACGTTGGTCAGCAACGAGCCGAAAAGTCTGGATTGAACGAAAGTAAGCTGCTCAGAGTTTTAGCATAGAATGCACAACTGAGAAAACCTGTTTTCAGGGATTGCGTGGATTCGTGGTGATGCTGAAACGCTCCCGTTTTCCAATGACGATTTCGATGCGTATACGATCGCGTTTGGGATCAGAAATTGCACTCATATTGAAAAGATAAGCGTAATGGTCATGATTGGGCATGACCGTACAGTATCCGTTTATTTCAGGTACTACAAGAAGCGTATCGAGTACTTCGACCGGGTGGCCGTTTCGTGTGCATGGAATTCAGCGAAGTTCGAGTGCCAGTGGTTAACAGGTAATCAATTTCTTTTACGAAATTATGCAGAGCTAAAATCCGTGTTATTTCAGCGTATACGATTGGTACTCGTTCCAAATTATTCCCGTGATGGGTCAGATATTCGCCGGCGATTGGAAGTCGTATCAGTACTTGGTGGAAAGCATTCGACAGTTTCCAAATCAGGTAAATATAATAGATTTCATTCACTTACAGCAAGTATGCACATCATACAAAAATTACATACCCATCACATTTTATATATGGGTGCTGACACGATTTCTCTGTTTCAGGAAGAATTCGCGGATATGATACGTGATGCGGGATTTCGATGCGTGACACACGAGAATTTATCATGCGGCATTGTGGCCATACATTCTGGTTTTAAACTTTGACGTCGTCGTGCAATGCTATTCATGCCGACGTTCGATGCGAATTATAATTCGTCCGATTAGAACAGCGTTGTGGTTGTGATTTGCGAATTGTACGCGTAACGAGCTCTTCGGGCCAGAGCACTTTCCACGCCATCACCGCGGACCGGTCGATAATTGGAACGACTATTTCGGGAATTCTGTTGATTGTTGCCACTCGCGTTTGTGGTGGCCGTTCGCGTCAACGATTTGGACGGTTTACGTTGATGATGTCGGACTTCGGGTAGACTGTATCGTTCTCTGGTGCCTTTCGGATCTTCGGGAATCGATTGACTGATGGATTTCTCCACGCTACTCTGCTGTCTCAGCTTGGCGGGAGCCGTTGTTTTTCTACCACTGGCCGCTGCGGAGGAGGATTGAGGAAGGAAACGTCCCAATTCGCCGTCGTCTCTCATCACGATCACGTTTCGTCGTGGTTGATTGGAATTCGGATTCTTCAGGCTACTTTTCAGTCTGCAACGAGAGTCGTGCTGGGTTTTTTTTGAGTAATTTTTCCCGATATTCACTCACATATTTTCGAATGCTAAACTTCGACGCGATGATCGACCACCGGACGACGTATCGAATTCGATCATCATGGACGATTGAGTATCGGCTCTCAACGAACGACGTAACGCTTTACGAGATCCAGCAGTACCCGGATTTATGCCCATTGCGCGGCTCCATTTTCTCACCGATCTTCGAATTGTAGCCCAAACCTACAGTAAGACAGGGCTTAGATGAAAATCTCTTCCTAATGCTCCTTTTAAAATACTTCATTATTTCTGAAGCAGAATAATATGGCCACGAATGATCCCTAAATGAGGGGAAAAGCATATCCGTCTGCGTCTTTTTCTAATATTTCAAAGATGTTTTAATGAAGACGTACTTGTAATGAGGTCATAATTGTGAAGGAATATGAAAATAATAATCTCAACCAATGCGGTTCGTTCGGTTCGATGAGAATTATGATATAATTTAAACCCAATAATGGGCATAAAATGAATAACGCTTTGATGGCTTTCCTATACACAAGCATATTTGAAATTTTGAAATTTGAAATTTGAAAGGGGGGTTTACTTGTATCTGGTAGCTTCCACTGGCACCGTGACTTGAAGTTTCGTCACAACCACGTACATGATTATGATCATGAATAAAATATTCACCTGTGATTTGCATGATATAAATTATACGAGCATTACGATCAATGCTTATGCATTTACCCCTAATATACATAATACTGGACCGACGAAAATATAATCCAATAGTTCCTCCTCGTTCCAACATCTGAAATTTGGAGCATGATGGTTTTTTTGACTTGCTTATATTTTATGCATTACGTTTCCGGATGATCTTCTTTGGCTTTCGCAATGGTTATCACGATGATCAATAGTAATGGAACGCCTAAATATGCATGATCAATGATCGATCAGTGATCATCACATGGAAAAATTGCTTTTTACCCCATCCAACCACCGCACACATCCAATATTGTATGCGTTTAGCATGGAACGAGAAGACGACTGCAAAAATTCACGTGATCGTTTATGTGATCAGATTGATCACAGGTGATCAGATTGATCACAGGTGATCAGATTGATCACAGGTGATCAGATTGATCACAGGTGATCAGATTGGTCACAGGTGATCAGATTGGTCACCTGTGATCAGATTGATCACAGGTGATCAGGATGTGTTGTATACCTGATATGAGCAAATATATCCCTTCTATGAACATCCAAAAGAAACCGGACGCAATGAAATATTTCAATATAGTGGTCGGAATGTAACAATATTCCTAGAAACGCTGGTTCGGTTATACCTGAGGGGTACTGTAACCGCTCCCAGAGCTGGGATGGGTGTGGAGAAATAAACTCACGACTTCTTCGTATCCGTAAATATTCGTGAGAAATTCGTGCGTGATCAATGAATACAACATCCAGGTGATATTGTGCAACGTGAAACATAAGATCAAATTACAATGAATGGCATTCCTCAGACACCATAATTTCCTAGAAATCGCGTATTTCGAGATGCGTTTTCCAGATAAAGGGTCATCAGGAGTACCTGTATCTAGCAAAAACGGCTAAAGCTGCGATCAGGAAGATCAACGAGATCGGATATCCGATCCAGTATATGCAATATATGACTCGCAAATGGATATACTGAAAAAATAGGCACGCTATATTCCTATTTTATGGACAAAAATGCGAACCGACCAAATCCATATTCTCTAATCCAATGCAACCGGTATAATTACCAGGCGCCCATGTACCGTTCTCCGTGCAATGCCTGGTAGCATCGTCTGAAAAATCGCACGCATTTCTAGGAATTTGTCACCGGAACGGTTACAGTATGCCTAGTATATACATTTATTTTCATACTCCACATCTTTGATTTTGACGGGACAAGGCTGGACGTGAGTTTCATTCGGCGGAAACGGAGGCCAGCATAAATATCCGTCGAAATAATACGGACACCAACCTGTAAATATTATCGGATCTTATTCGGATCTGGCCCCCGGAGGCCATTTCATACCCTCATGATTAACCTTATGATTCAGTAGATTTTCCACATGTTCATAATACATACAATCGTCGTGTATGTCCGGATAATCCGAACCGGTTCGATTCATTTCGTACGGATCGAATTCGTGTTGAAAATATTCGAACGCCGTCAATTCATTCCAGGATGAATTGAAGGTAGCGTTCGAGTTCGACTCGAACATCGCTTTCAATTTACTATCTTCGGAACGAAAATACACTTTTAAAACACTCCAGGCGAAAAGATCTCCTCAACGAATCCACAGGGCGGGTGCCTAATTCGAGAGAAATGTCAAAGCAAATGCATCTCTCATTAATTTTCTTTCAGATTTCATTAATGAAAGGGGGACACGGCCTATCTTTCGAGGGGGAATCTTATTTTTCACTTGCACCCGTAACCAAAAAAACACAACAATCGGCTTAAAAGGATCTAATACTAGTAATTCCGGTCCGTGTTCACGAGGAAATGTTTTTGAATGAATTTGCTCTTTGTACAGAAATACGTATACTTTGGAATGTGGGTAATCAGAAAAGCATTCCTCCTAATCAAAGCCCCGCCCGTATACGCCCACTGGATTTCTGCATAAGCATGAAGATTATATACGAAGGCAATTTTCTGATCCAAAACCAAGGCTATATCTTCTCAATGCATGTGTTACAGTGAA
>JAQIWJ010000015.1:0-49754 GCA_034695185.1 Discolaimus major
TGCTTATAGCAGGCAGGATGTTTACACGCGAATGTCTGCTCGTTCGAGGGAATCCATGGAAATTCGGAAATTCTCGTTAATTTTCCATTTTAATTTTCCTTGAAAACTGAATTTTGATCCAAGTTTTGGTGGATTCCCCCAAATTTATGATTATTCGTGATGTGCTTGCCTTGATTGATGGACAATGTATCGATGAAAAGGTAAAGCTCATGTTAGTTTCTGTGATAATTGCATTGCAAAAACTGCAAAACTTAGAACTGCAAATTTTGCCTTTTTGCAGGGCTGGAAAATCAAAGGGGCTTCTTGATTGGTCAAGATCGATAGGCTGAATTAATGGCAGCTATTTGCAAAGGTGAGTATTTAATCATGTTTTGCAAATTTGGCCACATTACAAAACAGTAAAATGCGTCATTCCTTTTTTCAGGTTACGACGTCATATTCCGAGAATGGGTCAATTCGAGGGTGGAACGAGCCATAAGAACTCATATTAAACTTCCGGATTGAATGATGGACGTCATTTCGAATGTTGACGAGAAAGACCACTGCCGATGTTGGAGAAGAAGAGAATAGCGGAAAGAACTCTGACGCAAAAGCCCAGCCTGATGCAAATTACAAGAAAACGACTCGATGGAACCGATTTAACGCCCCAGACGTTAGTCTTGGATCAATATTGGCCATAACCGTTTTCTCGTTTATTGCCGGGACCATTATCCATACGTCGTCCTGATATATTTATCAATATACGGTTGCCATTTTCCGTCTGGATGGATACGTTAGGAAAGAATACGGACGGCTGGAATTATTATCTGGTGAGTGGTTTTTGTTGAGCATTTAGCAAGCATTGCGTAGCTATTGTCCTCGCGATGCTAATTTAGCTTGCTTGTAAATAGCTGTTACCGGTGTTGCCGAAGCCTTTTTTGCGTTGTGGCTAGGCTAGCAGCGATGTTAGCCGCGGTTCTAGCTAGCAGCAGAGATATTCAGCAGCTACCAAGTGAATCGATTCAGTAGGCAGCAATCGGAAACGCGAATCTGTATTTGCGTCAAATGGCTGCCCTTGCTCTTTCTCACGTGAACATTCCTTGCATTCGTTGAAACATTCTCTTTTGGCTCGGGTCCTTTCGCTTTAAAACGGCTGACGTCACTGGGCTGCTGACGTCACGATGGGTCTGCCGTCGAAGCGAGGAGGATTGAACGAATGGGGCCACGTCGATCACATTCTACGAACGTTGCGGGTGCATTTGGCGAGCTGTTGTCTATGGCTGCCGTCTTTTCTTCATGTACCCCCATCAGTATTCATCCATCCATCTATCGTCTCGTAGTTTAGTTTGCAAAGAGGAGCTTTAAAGCTCCCGTTTTCGCTTTATTTCCAGACCCGCCTTGTGGTTGGTTGGTTGGTTGGTACACAATTTACTGATTTGCTTTTTGGCTGCTGCTGTTTCCGGAAGTAGAGCCGGTTCTTGCATGGCAAAGCGTTGACCAATTGTTAGAGCTTTCTTGAACCGTCCATTTCGCTTTAGCGGAAACACCAACGGCTGCTGGTTCTGTCCGGCTGGTCTTAGGCTGGGTGAAAAGCGAGGAGAGCAAGCGAAGCGCCTCTAGGAAGCTATACCCGGTTGAAAGCCGAAGCTAATCAAGCGAAGGCTAGTTTTCGCCCCGGCGTTTCGTGCTTTGCTGTGTCCCCTCATCGGTCCGTCCTTGTCGTCGCCTCGTTACCTCGTCGCTCTTGTGCCTAGTTAGATAGAAGTTCGAGCTAGCTTGTTTTATCAGCTACATCCTATTCTATTTTATGTAGAGCATAGCGTGGTCTCTGCGCCTGTGATGTGACTTCGCTAACCATAGCATAGAGCCAGGCAGGTCATTGTGAAAGTTATCGTTAGCTTTTCACCTTGTACCTCGCGATTTGCCAAAGACAGAATTTCTGGCTGGATCACTTTCTTTCCCGTCTAGCGTGTAGTATTGTGTGTTATTTGCGCAAGAGATTGTTTATTCAAGATTGGTTCTGGGGCAGCAGATTGTCGCAGATACCTGTTTCAGTTTCCTATTTTGCCTCGTAATCTAATGTCCTTATATTTTAGGTTGTGGCTTGAGCGGATTTCCCGAAGGCGAACCGAAACGCTGGTATCTACGATATGCGTCATTCGAATGGGCCGTCCTACGAATCCAAGTGGCAACAGTGATACGTCGAATTCGAACACTCAACGACCATTCGCATTTGATATTAACCTGCCAGTTCACCCGATAAAGGACCGTATACGGAAATCGCCATCTTTGGTGGAAAGAAACTTCCGGTTCGTTGTTACCATCACTGACAGCACCGCTCATCGTCGCCTCAACACCAACGTCAACGTAGCCTACATCAACGACGATATTGGACAATTTTCGAAGCTAAAGAGAAGCAAATGATGGCCGCAACATCCTTCGCGTCGTCCTGTTCCAGTTCCGGTGTGTCTTCGGCCAGTTCTTGCGGTTCATCAATGTCCGCAGCCTCCACATCGCCGCCCCATTATTATGGACCATCCTCATCGACGGCAGCCAACGTTTATTATCAACATCAAGAAAACGGCGGAACGATTCCTGGCAAATTACCGAATGGCAATAAATCTGGGAAAGGAACGGCTGTTCGTGTGGGATTTTACGACGTTGAACGAACCATTGGCAAAGGCAATTTCGCTGTTGTCAAACTTGGAAGGCATCGAGTCACCAAGACCGAGGTGAGGTTTTTGCGAATTATTTTTTCATCATGCATCTGATTACGTGGTTGACCTGAAGCCAGGCCAGTTTTCATGCTGGTTGCACTGGAAAAGCAGTGCCTATATCCTTCTCATCAGAATAATGCCCCTTATTAAATGCACTATCTTTTTCCAGGTAGCCATAAAAATAATCGACAAGACGCGATTGGATCACGGGAATTTACAGAAGATGTACAGAGAAATACGGGTGCTGAAGACGCTCAATCACCCGCATATTGTTAAGCTTTATCAGGTACGTTGGCGAATGATTGATCATGCTTGCGCCTGGAAGCAAGCGCAGCATCCTTGAATTTGTATCATTAATTTGGGTTTCGTATTTCAGGTTATGGAAACGCAGAATATGCTTTATTTGGTGACGGAATACGCTCCCAATGGAGAGATCTTCGGTGAGTGCCTCATGATTTGTGCGCTTATTGAGTGAGTGCGTGCATAGGTTGCTGTTTTGGCATGAAGCCTCGTTCGGGTGCAAAATTTGTTTTCTGAAAGTACACTGTCCCAAATTCTCCGTTTTTCTGCGATGTCCTCGGCGTTGAGGTGGAGCTGACTCGAGTTAGTGTCGACGTTCGAATGACGAGCGGTGACGTCTGAACTAGGATTAGCGAATGTCATCGTTTGCGTCAGGCTTCTTGATCCATGATCAATCTACCATCCCATCGACACGGTCTAGATCTTTGCCTAGCCCTCTCTTCAATCAACCGATGAAATGTCATCGGAAACTATTTCATTTCTCCAATCGAGGTGGAATGTGCCTACGCCATTAGCTAGATGGGACGATTGCAAAAAGACGTGTTTGCGTACAAATGCTTTTCGAGGGATTTTCGTTGTTTTTTTTCGTTTCAATCTGTACGTCGTTGTCGTCAAGGCGTGCGTCACGAGCTTGGTTGGGCCGTAGTCATTAAAATCTGCGCCCGACTGGAAGCTTCGCAAGGGCATCCTTGGTGACGTCAAAGAATGCTTTAGGCATTTCCAGTAGTCGGGATGAGGGCCGGGGCCATGAGTACGCTTTTCTTGTAAAATGCCACGACATTTTACTATTAGCCATCCCGTATCCTATTGGGTACAAACGTTAGCTTATTCGACTAGACCCTATCGAATCGACCTAACGTAAGCTAGCACTGGCAGCTGCTCGTCCTCGCTCTGCTGGACGAATTTCCTCTTCCGACCCTAGTTTTGCCATTTGGCTAGCGATAAGCTCATCACCAGTAGCGTACAGCTGAAGATTAAATTGATGCTTGCAAGCGCTAGCAGACTTTTCACTTGAAGTGATAAAACTAGTAGCAAGAAACGCTTGATAACAAGGCATTCGATCTGCTTGCATAATGCAGTCAGTGCGTAGGATTGAAAAAATTATTGCTTCAGCATATGGTGCATTGGCGCATTCATCTGATCGTGTCACTGAATATGCTCCTCTTTTCAGAATATATTGCGAAACGTGGACGATTTCCGGAGAACGAGGCACGTCTCAAATTTTGGCAGATCATTTCGGCCATCGAATACTGCCATAATCGAAATATTGTGCACAGAGATCTGAAGGTATGCTTTTTATGATATTGGAATTAATCCATGATTTTCCTCGTAACGAGGTTTATCATTCGGCATGTCATGCTGAGGCACCCTGCCCAGTGAATCATTATTCATCAACACACGACCTTTCAATCATAAGGTTAATATTTCTACTCGTTTCAGGCGGAGAATTTGCTGATGGACGCCAATTCGAGCATCAAAATCGCCGATTTCGGGTTCAGCAATTATTATCGACAGGGTGAAGAATTGACGACATTTTGCGGATCACCTCCATACGCTGCGCCGGAAGTATTTGAAGGAAAGAAGTATCTCGGACCAGAAATTGATATTTGGGTATGTTTTCTTGAATTCATATATTCACGAGCATATTTCTTTTTTCAGAGCCTTGGCGTCGTCTTGTACGTGCTCGTGTGTGGAGCGCTTCCGTTCGATGGGCCAACATTGCAAATTCTACGAGACAGGGTATTATCGGGTAGATTTCGCATTCCCTTCTTCATGTCTACTGGTAAGCCTTTGTTCTTATGGTCATCAGTTCAGCGTTGGATGCGTTTCGTTTCAGAATGCGAGAACCTTGTTCGAAAGATGCTGGTATTGGATCCGACCAAGCGATTTACGATTCAACAGATCAAATCACATCGGTGGATGCAGCAGGCATTGATCGAACCGTCAACTTCAGTACCGTGTTGCGTCATGAGACACGGCGGGTGTGGTGCCAGCGCGTTTCTGCACCAATATTCAACGCCGTGTTCGCCTCCGATCATGCCGGATACAGGACTGCAATCGACGGTATTCGATCCGTCAGAACAGATATTTAAATTGATGCAAAGCTTGGGAATCGATGCTGGAAAAGCTCGGGAGGTAAGCGTTTATCGATTTTTTGCATTGGCACAGCATTGCATTAATCATTAGATCACGAGGATAGCTAGCTTAGCTAGTATATTCATATGTCTCATAGCTACGAATGCATTGCGTCAGATCCTTGAGGATAATGGTAAATTCCAAAGTCCATTCTTTGGTTTATCCATAGAGAATTCGCGTTGCCACTTCTGGCTGGCACTGCGTCAATAGAAATTAGATTGTTGTTTGTCGAGTTTCTTACGTCTGTAAGGAGTTTTTTCGATTTGACTCTTCTTCTACGCACGGTCGGTCTCTAACGACCTAAACGAAGCTTGCTTTGCCTTTGACGTCATTACCGTGTCCTCAGTGACGTCCGGGCGAAAGACGACTCAGAGGAGATGCTTCTTCTGAGAATGCTGAACGCATACTGTATGCGGTTAGAAAAGAAATAGAACACGCATTGATAGCTATTTACTAGGATTCTTTCTGGAGAAATTATATAGTTTTATGCTGACGTAATTGTGGCGTTTCCATTTTTGAACGTGAGTAAAGGCTAGCTAGTTATCGTTGCCTAGTTATTGAGCATTGAGGCTATAGCTGATGCGATGCTATGATAATACAGATTGAAGCGTCTCGTGACGCATGAGAAAGCGTATTACGTCAATGGGAATTATTTATTTCCTATTGCGTTCTGTGAATCCGAAATGAGTTCTATTTCTGGCGAAGCAGGAAATTACGTTTAAAAGTTCTTTCTAAGCATGCCTAGAAGATAGGCGTAGAGTTTTTCTCTCAAATGAGTACCTACTGTAGTTTGCATAATATTTGCACAGTATTCAAGCAAAAAAGTGAATTCGATCACTCGAGTACTATTAACGGTCTCCCTTTCAATTTCAGTCGCTCAAGAACGACAGCTACGACAATTTCACCGCCATTTATTTGATGTTGGTGGAACGATGGAAAGCCAGGGCTTCCTTGACCACGGCCGCAACGACATCATCGGAATTGAACAAGCAACAACGTCGTCGTCCATCGGCGGACAACGTCTACGCTTCGACAAAACCACCGCGTCCAACGTTGGGCAATATTCGGCAGACCAATGCTGGCTTCAGTCAAACCACCGACTGCTGTTTGGCCACCATACCGGCAGGAGTGTATTATCAACCGCCAATCGGAGGCATTCATCCCGTACATTCACCCAGCATATCCAGTCAAATGAGCGGCGGCGGGGACAGTGGAATTGAATCGTATTACAGCAACAGCGGCGTGGGTGGAAACGGATTACCAGCGTCGTCGTCTTATCACGGAACTATTGGCCAAGTGGGCAGCGTGGAATGGTCATCGTCATTCAGTCGTCAAAGTACCGTCTGCACGACTTCGATGGACGAAAGTATGGAAGCTGAATGGAATGCGGCTTGTTGCTACGGTACCAATGCGTCGACAAACGTCAGTGGCGTATCCGGTATGCCGTTGGTGACGGCTATGGCTAATGCGGCGGCGGCTGTGGTGACCGGTCGAGCAACGTTCTCGTCGAGCGGGGAATTATTGAGCAGTGGTGGAAGCGATTCGGCGTCGTCGTCCGTGGCCGGTTCACCATTCGAAAGCTTCGATTCTCAAATTGAATCCGACGTCATGTCCAGTTTATCGTGCTGCCATCAATATTCGAGCACCAGCGCTCCGTTGGCCAATGTGGTGATGAATTTCGTACCAATCAACAGCAGTACAACGCCGCCATGCAGTTCGAACGCGTTCAGCAATTCGACGCCGGCCGACGGTGCTGCCACTGGTTTGGGAGATTGCAGTTGCGTGGCTATTCCGAATCATACCAATTGGGACGCTCAAGCGGCATCGTTCGCCAGACATTATTATTCACCAGTCGTTCCGTTTCGGGAAGGATTTCGAGCGTCCGATAATATGATGTTCGATAGCGTCAATGTATTCCCTGCGATGGCCAATCAATTAACCATGAACGGAAGGGCCAAAGGAATGATTGATTTGAATAAATTTGTACCAGGTAAATCACGCTATTGGTATCTTTGTCGAGTACCAACTCAAATGCAAGTTGCTTATTGCATTGGATTGTGAGTATCAGTATACAATTATTTTCAGGTTATCGACTGCATCATCAGCATCATGAAGCGGCGATTACTGCGGCCAGTGGTGGACCGACCAACGCCCAATGCTCCGGCGGCACAGTGGAAGCCATGACTGCCATGACCACGATGATGGGGCGATTGAAAACGACTTCATCCAGATCTCAAGCCAGCACGTATCATCAATGCGGTGTGGATAAGAAATTCCTGCGACAACGACCACCGTTGCCGAAACGCGTCAGTCTGCCGGAGAATTTGGAATTCCAACCGCTGAAATTATTGACCATGAAGCAAAGTATGAACGTCGAGAAGCAGTTGGTCGATCGAAAGACGCCTGTCGACGAATTGATGGCGGCTAATGGTGTACCGTATGGCGCTCCAAAAGCGCCGGGCGAATGTTCGACAGTGGTATTTGCACCTGCTCCGACTGCGGCTGCCAAAGATTTGGATACGGTAAGGTATTTTGTTAAGTTCAACAATGCATCGCTGATATCGTTTCTCATTTCAGGAAACGCTGACTCGGCTGCCAGCCGTTCCATCGACGCCGCCGTTGTGCAGCAAAGCCGCCCTGATCCATCAACAACGGATGCAGAGTTTGCATCAGAAGCGTCAGATCCTTCAGAAGCAATGCCGACGTCAAATGTTGCGCCAAGCTTCGTATCAAATGGCTCAAAAGCATTCGGTCATGCCCGCCGAGCCGACGCCTTTAATGGATCCGACGACGGAATTGGATTTATTGACATTACCATCGGAATCGTATTTTCATCATCACCACCATATGGACGACGGGATGCGATCAATGCCGACGCCTTTATCGCCCATCGAAGATACGTCGAACAATTACGACAGCGTTGACCAAGAGGAGAACATGGACACTACGCAGTGAGTCAGTCCCCCTTGTTTGTGCAGAATGAGAGAAGGCAGTGAATATAATTAGCTTTAAATATTGAGATATAATTCCATTATGCTCAGTCGAAATTGAATGAAAGGCGTCTTTGTTGAACGTCCGGGGGGATTCTTTTATTCAGTATTCATTTTTTTGTGACCATGATGAGTGGATATTTATTCAGATTCTAAATTTTTACTTAGGCAGTCTCTACATATACATGTAATTTTTTTAATGAACAAGATCTTTCTTTGTACTAGCCTTTTCGTTCGATCGTTTGAGATTCTATTCGTATTCGAGTAACGCATTTCGCGTACGTCTATGTCCATATATACTTTCTGTTTATATGTCAAGTTTTTTTTGCTGTGCCACGAATTTCAATCTTCGCTCTAATATTACGAGATTCAAATTTTTTCATATGCTGGAATTTTATGATCACACACGGGCTAAATTTTATATTCGATGATAGCTCTATATTTTTGCCATTACACGCGGGGTATATTGTTCCAGCACATTATTGATAACGGGTTTTACAAATAAATTCGACACACGCAAGCATTGCGCATTATTTCTGCGGCGTCATACCGTCGTCTAAGTAGGGAAGACCTTTTTCGGTCAGTATCTTCTGTCTGGTATCTTTGTCGCCCATTTCTTTCTCGAGTATACTATCGATCTTCTCTTTCTCGTAAATACCGTCTTTGAACGCCGATTCGATTCGATCCGCGTAGAAAACGTCGAATAAATCCCTGGCCGTCAATCGTGGCGCGTCGGTTTCCGTTTCCGACGTACGAAACGAGACGTACGGTTTCAGCTGAAATATGGTCGATTTTAGGGACAGGAAATTGCGCAATGATGCAATACGTACCTTAAATCCATCCAAATCGGGCGGAACGACCAATTCTGGTTTCGCATCTTCCTCTTCCACGTACTTGTTCGATTGTGCATCCGGATAACCGACTTTTTGCGAATGAGAATCGTCTGAAATGAGATTATATATTGATGGAGATATTCGTGATTGGACATTTTTTGCTGAATTGATGCTTTCTGTAAAGCTTGAAATGTACTAAATGGCATTGAAGGCGCGGGAAATTTTTCTTGCAGAATTGCAGATAATTGCCAAATATGGCCATTTTTAACAATGCTTCAATTTCTGCTGTGTTTGAATCAGCAAATATTCGGCTAGTCAAAATTGGCGAGTCAGAATGTAAATCGTCCTGCGCAATGAGGATCTTGCATACCTATACACATGCGGCGGAAATCCCAAGAATTGCTCAAATTTTCAGAGAAACCAGGCAGGATTTTTGCAAAACCATGACTTCCTTTAGTAATAAACCAAAAATAACTTACCAATGAACGACGGTTGGGGTTTATTCGGAAACCACGACGGTACAACTGACCATCCGCTCCATCTAACCGGCCATTCCCATGCTTCTTCGTAATACGGTCCACATTCTCGCCATGCTCGGTCTTTACTGTGGAAAAATGGATACGGCGCTCTGGATTGAATCGGAACTTTCGCTCGAACGTGACGGATTTGCGAATATAACAACGAATTGATTCGGAGCATTTCGATTGATGATCATTTGATGAAATCACTCAATTTTCTCGGAAATTCGTGAATTTGCAGAAACCGCGGTTCGTAGCAGACAATTTTTCGGCGATCCAGCTGGAAATGCAATAAGCATGCGCACAAATATCGCGTTATTGCCAGCTGGCTGTCCAGAAATTTCGTCTGGTCATTGCCATTCCGTTGCCCAATTTGTTGGGATTTCTTGTAAAAATGAATCCATCCGATGATCCGGGCGATCAACAACATCAAGATCAGCCACGATTTACACATCCAAGCAAAGGCTTTATCGGCGATTCGATTGAAACAGGTAAAATTCGTCGATTTTTTCAATTTTTGATGAATAATTCTTCTGATTTTTTTCAGGCTTGACATTTCTATCGGATTACGGATGGTTTATATTATTCGCCGTTTTAATTGCCGCTTTCGTATGGAAGAAATTCATCGAGCAATATTTATCCACCGTATCAGCGCAGGAAGCTGTCGGATTTGAGAAGAAAAATGGTAAATTTTTCTTTGGTTTTGTGAATTATTTCTCATGTTTCTTTGTTTCAGATGATTCCTCGACAATATTGGCACGTCACGAGGCCTTATTAGCCGCTCGTCAACGTATGCAAGAAGAACAGAATCGTTTATCGGCCGTAGCGAAAGAAGAATTGGCCAAAGTAAGATTTATCTGATTCATTTTTTATCAGATATTTATATCTCGGTATTCTTTTTCAGCAAGAAGAAGCGAAACGATTGAAGAAGATCGAAGAATGGGAACGTCATAAGAAAGGCGGCGGATATTACAGCAAATCGCATCAACCGGACGAACCGAACGCCTCGTCGTCTTCCGGCGGTGGTTTGAAGAAAACGCAGCCGAAAAAACCGTTGAGACAAAATGGTAAGGTGCATTGCAAGGCTTTGCAATTGCTAAGGTCATATTCTGACCAATGCATTCGAAATCTCAACTAAAACTGAGATTGCACTATGCAATATACGATTCGAAGATACATGATCCAATTTTTCAGATTACAATCCATTATCCGGCGGTGGCAGTGGTGGCGGTTATCGACCAAGTCGACGATTCGGAGGCGGTGGTGGATGAGGTTAATTCTCGGCGATGAATTCAATTTCGTCGCTCGAATCTCGACCATTCATGAAGTTCCTTTCGAATGACGTAGCTTGTGAAAATGGTGATACACCATGACAAGATACTGATGTGATTGGAGCATGATTTTTATCTGGGTCATTGGTTTCTGATATTTTAGAATTTGCATATACCAAATATATATATCTACGCCGTGTTTCGAAGTGTCATGAATTCGTATCTATGATCTAGTGTCATTTCATATCCATTCTTTGAAACGTATCGATTCTAATTTCTTCTGGATTTCGTCAACGCGATCTTTGCTAATGGGCATGACTGGTTTTCTCGTCGGTCCGACTTTGATGGTTGGATAGTACGAGGGAACGAGAGCTTTCATCGACGCCACCAAATCATTCGTATCGCCTGAAAGATGGATCCGATTAGTTCGGGTTCCGAGCATGGATCGTATGCTTACCATGCTTACGCGTGAAGCTGACGAATTCGTTGATACGAGCCTGAAATGCGACCGCATTCAGGTATGATCGTGATTGATCAAAACGCACTTACCTGTTCTTCACGAGCCGAAGCCAAATTTCCATCTTCGAACGCTTTGATCAGGCGATTACATGTCTTTCCAACGATACTGAACGTGATCCCGATGAACGCCTTTATACCCATGGCCAATGCGCCAAGCATGATCTGAAAAACGGCTTCTTACGAATCAGATCAATCAAAAGCTTTCCCGCTTACCCCATCACAACCGACGATAATGTCGTATTTGCTATTGAACAACCGACTAGCCGCCATTGCATCTTCCAAATCGTTGGACGTGAATTTGGCACCGATCAATGTTGGAATTTTCTCATGCGCTTCTTTCAGGAAATCAGTGATCCGAACTGAAAATCAAGATATTACACAAGCTGCTTGGCAGAATGAGAAAGCCATACCGTTGATCCCAGTTTGCGATGGAATATGGTAATACATGAATGGCGTATTGGGAGCTTCCTTGGCCGCTTCAGCGCAATAATCCACCAAATCAGCTGAAAGAAAGATCATCTGTAATTGCTGTACTATAGATCACAGATCAGCTTACCCAAATTTCTTGGCTTGAAATACGTTGGCCCAACCACCGCTACGCAATCGGCTCCCAGCCCAGCAGCGTGTTTTACCTGCAATATTTTGAAATTACCTGTGATAATACAGAAATTACAACAGCAGCTTACCAGTGCTTTCGTTTCGGACAAATTCCCAGCCCCGCATTGCAAGACAATACAATCCAATCTGGAATGAAGATTAATTGAGCAAAGCTCCATTCAAGCATCTTCTTCGTGCCTGAAAGGCCCCGGCTGAGACCATATCAGGGTTCACGTAAATCCAAAAAGACTCACTTCGATTTACCATGTTTGATCCAAGCTTCAGCCACCGCTTTTCGTTCATCCACCGTCAGCGATTGAGCTTCTCCAGTTGTCCCGTTCACTGAAATAAATTTACGTGCATATCAGAATTGCGCAATCTGAATTGCTTACCGTACACATGCTTCACACCCATGCTGAGCAAATGTTGAACGTACGGTTCCACAACGGCCAAATTGAGGCTCCTGAAAAAACGAGGCATTTGATCACGATTGCATGAACGATTGCAATCAATCAATACTTTGCTTACCCATCAGCATTCATGGGAGTGAATGTGGCCGCCATCAAACCAGTGACTTTCGTCCACTTCATTCTTTCTATTCTCCAAAACGTGAATTGATCTCGTCCGGATTGGAAGCCTGAAATGGAAAGCGGTTAGTAAGCGTATCAATTTTATACGCTAGGCCTAATGTAAACAGGCTTATCACTTACCTGGGCCAGACTACACGAGCATGATTTCGGGCTGCCCCTCAATAATGCTTATCACTAGCTAGCTTCTAGCTAATCCAGACTAACATTCATAATAAAAGCTTGAAAATAAGATAACCCAGCGCCTAAAAGCGCTTTCAAACCATGACCACGACACTGGATTAATCCGTAATTTATATGGAATGTCACAAATAATCAACAGAAAGTATCCAAACAGGATAAGGCGCGATCATCATTTGAGCAATTCCATCATATCCCTGATGATTTGTTCATCCGTACGATTGTCCGTCACACCGTTTTGGTCACTCGCATCTTCACCAGCACCGTCTTCGTTGTGCGCACCGATTTCGGTACCATTCTCGACATTGCACCCATACTTGCTCAATAATTCGTCCCTGAAAAAGTTCTGCATTCATTGAGGTTACAGGTATGACCATGGGATGGAGTCTAGCAATCTGCCCACAGCTCTGGCTAGTGCCAGAGAAGGTGTCAGCAGATGCATGCAAAGCAATCCAAGGTACTTACCAATTGCAATCCGTCTCAGCATCCGCGTTTTCCAGGTACGACTGTATCTTGAGCAAATCACCAACCATACGTTTGAGCTTCGCCATACCGTCGCGTACACGTTCCATTCTCGCTTGATATTTCGACAGGCAGTCTGAAATATAAGGAGCGAATTAGCAATGCTGACAAACGGTAGCCAGTCTACTGTAGCTACCGATACAACAGTCACTTACTATTTGCAGCCGATGAAACCACATCAACACCGGTCGATTGGTCAATGACTTGGTTTCTGTTCATTTGAGCTTGAAAATATGCCTCCAATATTTCGAAGAGGTGCTTGTAGCGACGAATCGATGCCAAAGAACCGTCGAATTTGTGCTTTGCAATTAACGCCAAGATTTCGGCTGGAGACGACGGAACCGAATCGCCGAATTTGTCCAGAGCGTTTTCTTCATCCACATCCTCCTCTTCTGTGAAATTTCTGAAATAAGATCACTTGTACATTGATTAGTCATATCGCAATGACTCTTCTTACCGTGAATTGAATTGATCAAGGTCCTCCGGATTCATACGAATGAGATCCTTGGTTAATTTTTCATCGAAAATATCAGCTTTGGCGACAACGTCGAAAGTGAGGAGCAAACTGTCCAACGCTTCTAAGCATTCGTTTGACACTGGCTGATACTAAAAGGAAAGATCATTCGGTCACTTCGAATTATTAGCTCAGATTTTGCTGTACCTCCTTTTGGGCCTGTTCCACTTCTTCCAACGCAGCCGGCGCAGTGTCCAATAATTGCTCGATTTCCACTTGAGTTGACATCTACAAAAGATTCTTATTAGACAAATTGAAAGAATGAAGAATAATTCAGCTTACTATGAACTGATCCTTGCGTTTCAATGCATCGATCTTCCGATCCTTCTCAGCTTCCATATTGGGCAGCGTCTTTTCGATTTCAATAGCACGCTTTTGCACGGCATCCAACCACTTAGTAATACCGTCAATACCGGCCATCGAAAGTTCACCCTTGATTCGATCCCTGAAACATTTTGCTTGCAATGAGAAGCTATGCTAAGCATAAAATTGCCATACCTTAGAACACTCTCCGAAGTACCAGCGGAATTCCCATCTTTCTCCAATACGTCGTGAACGAGATCGTCGACAGCAGCGTTCACCGAATCTTGAATCCGTAACCGCTCCGTTTGCATTGATGAATCTTGCAATAATTCGACCAAATCTTGAGTGAAAATCTGCGTATGAAAACCGCCCGTCACAACGGGCCATAATTAGAAGACCAACACTTACTGGTAGAATAACTTCTTCAAAATTCCACTTCGGTAATCGATTCACAAACGAACCTTGTAATTCCAACTTCAAACAGGAATCCTCGAAGCAATCAGGCCCATGGTGCGTTGCGATTTCCTTGATATCCGTGGATTTGTACACTTTGAACCTGTAATGCATGCTGATCAGGTAAGCCACAAAAAAACTTTGAACCACTTACTGATTTTTGTCCAAACATTTCCTGGCTTCTCCGAATGAATCCACCAACTGCTGCATTAGCCGGGGACCGTTCGATTTTCGGCAACCAACGCAAGTGATCTCATCGGTTGTACTGAAAAGATCTTATGTGATTCAAGCCACACAAGAACCAACGATAGATTACCGCTCTGGATTCGGTGCTGCTGCAGCCACCATATCCGAATACGGTTCCAACGAATCCAAACTGCCGTTGAGCACCTTGACGCTTTTCTCCGTTACTTCCAATACTTTCTCGAGAAGCTTCGAATGCCGGATGGTGTCCGAACATTGCTTTGATCGCTTTGCTTTTGTATCGCCTAAAAGCAAGTGAGTTTCGGTCATTTTAATACGAAAGCATTCATTGAGAATGCTGCTTCATCATTCACACAGCTTACCTTGACTATAAATCGAGTTCTGTAAATCCTCGATCCGTTTCTCGGCTTCCTCGATTTCCATTTCTGCTTTCATCGTTTCCGCTTCCAAACGACTCCGGTATTGACGCTTCTCCTGGTTCTCCATGTGGTCGTACCTAAACGAGATCATTGTATTTGTGCAAGGCATATAAAAGTCAGGACTTACAAAGCTGCATTCTCCTTGATCATACGAGCTTCCCTGGAAAAGCAATCATGAGTATCCAAGTCAGCATTGACTGAATGGAAAATCCATACTTACTCTTCAATCCGAATATGAGTTTGAAGAAATTCGAACACTTCTTTGGCTGGACCACGGAATAGACTGAAAAATGGGCATGTTTAGCAATAGCTACCCAGAAAGGGTGAACTGGAATTCATACCTCTTATATTCCGCTAAGGTCAATGGCGATTCGGTGTATCCAATGCTGTGAACCCATTCGATCCACTCGTCGGACATATTGGAAGACCTAGAAAACAGAGGCATGATACAGCAACTGAATTAGCAACAATCAAAGTAATGGGTATGAACCCAAAGCACCATCAGATATCCAAGACTTTGCATGATCAAATAGTTTTTAATTGAAATTAACCACCAAATTCATAAAGCCAAGCTTTCCACTTTTCTAGTTCAATGATCATTTACAATCACCGCTAGCACCGTATTCTTTGGAATCTTCTTCACGATCGGCCAATTGACAAGCTGAGCTGCAGTATGAAACCGCTTCACCAGATCGGAAATTGCCTGGAATAATGAGATAGTTAGTTTCGGAATTAAGAATTATTATCATTGTGCAACTTACACTCTTTCTTGCACTTGCAGCAGCATCGTAGCAATTTCAATTCCATCGCCATATTCCATAAATCAACTGAAAAGAAATTACTGTCATTCATAGCTTCAACAGAAAATAAAACCATACCTTCATATGGAACATAAGCCACTTCACTGGTACCGTCTGGATTCACGACGTACACTTGGCCATCTGCTTTGATATCTTCGGATTCTCCATGACCTCCGCCGTCAATGGTGCCCTAAAAATGATCAGATTAGGATAGAAGTTAACGACTGCCAATATGCCATACATACCACGGCTGAGCTTTCACCAACAGCTTCTTGAGTATCCCTGAAATAAAACGCCCTCAGTTAACACCTGATACTGAAGCACTTACCAATGACTTTACTTGGCTAGTTTGGATGGCGATAACGAGAATCCTGGACTGCGAAGACCTTCGTCCATCATCTGCTTCTGCACCTGAAAGATAAGCCTTCAGAAATTATGCTTGCAAGGAAAGCACAACAAGATATATGAACCAATTCAGCTTACCTCTCTCTGCTTCTTCATAGACAGCTTTTCCTCACGGGTCAAGGCGATAGTCACACGTAAATCCGGCCCATCATCGCCAATTTTCAACCCGTCGAAAAAAGTGACCGCTTTCTTTGCTTCGCTGACGCGATCGTAGATGATTAACCTGAATTTCGGACGTCATTGGAAATAAGAAAGTGAAGAATTCGCAAAAGCTTACGCATGTTGAAATGGAAATGGCAGTCCTCTTCGCTTCTTCGGCTTCAAGTAAACGCGTTTGACCTTGCCAGCTCGATTGAATAAATGCATTATGCCATTCTAAAAATAAATACTTATTAGAATTCTGTCTAGTTGCTGAAAATCATCAGTTTACCTTGGTCAATTTTAATGGCAAATTTTTTACCACCACTTCCGATCGTTCTTCCAATAAAGAAAGCCTGGAACTGGAAATGCAAAAACTCAGTATGATTCACGGGAGGCGATAATATGCAAATTCACCTGGATTCTCGAATTGCAAACATTTTGAATATGATTTTTTGTCTCAAATATCAGAAATACCTGATTTCCCAATTTTTGGCATTGTGGGCATTTTCTTACTTCGCCGGCTCTTAGCAGACATGTCTTGTGGGGTTGAGGTAAGCAGTTTCAGACGCGCGGGATTATGAAAATTTTCTCCTTTGTAAAGAACACCATTACAGTAACCCAGAGAAAAAGTTTCATTTGGCTAGTAATAACAGAAGAAACGGGTTTTTGGGGGTAATTTGCTGATTCTAATGGTGATGTCCAGTTGGATGTAAAACCTATCCAAAATTATTGCAATTTATAAAATACATATGGTGCATTTTTGTCGATGCCGCATCTGATCGTGATATAAAACACCAATCGATCGTTCGTGATCCGTTTTCAAAATACAGGCAATTTTCACCAACATGTGGTTTGCATTCATAAAATCTAGAGCAGCCGTGTGGAGAGTTGACGAAAGCATTTAAAATTAGTCCTCCAGGGCCTCGGTCCACCCCGAAATGCACCAAAGAATGTCACCCTTTGAAGAATGAACGATTTTGCATAATATTCGCACGCCTTCCGGGAAAGAGATCACATCTGTGACACCAATCTTTTCGTGAACAAAAAAAACTGGAACACGCATCATGCAAAATCGAGAACACGTGCATTCGCAATGGAAGTATCGTTTAAACTTGTCCCAAACTCCATAAAAGGTACTTCACTCGTACCGACTGGACAGAGTTCATTTTAAAATTAGATCGTTGATCTAAAACTCGTTGAATTCGCTTTCATCTCTAAATTTGATCAGTGCGTAGTGCTCATTGGAGAATGTCTTCAGCATTTCGACAGTACAAAAGGACTCCGTCGTTGAGTAATGCATCGGAATTTTCCGAGATTTCCACCAGAACGAAACCGGAAGAAGCCGTTATGGATGTGTACAGGGAAAGTCAATTGAACGGATTCAGACGGTTGGGACGTCGAAAAGCGACTGGACAATTCGTGCAAGAGGATGTTGAAGAAGAATCAGGTGCGCAATTAGCATAGAAATTTAGCCGCCAGGAGCTCAGCACTGTTTCGCATGGCACTGCACAATCAAGCCATCCAAAAATATCGATTTTCGATGGATCAGAATGTGACCATTAAATTCAGCATGGTCGATTGTACCGAAATCATGTCCATATTTCATTGTTGAAACTGAGGTACCCCCCTTGGCACACGCTGTAAAGTACAGCGTGTGAAATGCCTACCTCGATACAAAGCAACATCATCCTTCAGAAAAGCGTGCATTTTATGCACATTAGCACTCCAAATAGATCTGTAATCTTTCATTGCATCAATTGCGCAATTTTTAGGCTTCATCGATCGAAACCAATCGATCAATAAAAAGCCCATCTCCATTCCCACATTGGAGAAAACCGAATTAGATCGTCGTAGCATGGATATGTGTCGCGAATTGCGTACCGTATCCAAATTGACGGAAGATTTTCGTCGTGACGTAAAGGAAGAACGTATGTCCAGTTCGGATTTACTCATAGAATTGGCGGCTAAAATTCGACCATTCTTGGTTCGTTTGGACGAGGAAATGTCCATCCAAGAGGAGTTGGTGAAAAAGAATTTGGATCGTTGTCGTATCACAGATCAAAAAGTGGATTGGTTATTGCGTCATAATAAATTCATGCTAGAATTTCGTCAGCTCGTGGAAAAGTTGACCACAAATGTTTACGATGAATTGGAACGTTTGTTGCGTTTGAAAGTACGCGGCGTTCACGGAGCTTCACCCAAACAGAACGTCGGTGAACGTCTCCAGGAAATCGTCAACAAATTGAACCAAGTCGAAGCTGACGTCATGAAAGAGGGGAATACGCAAAATCTAAATGCAAAATCTGTTTCATTGACAAGTGCTTGATGCACTGTGATCTATCTATTATCTACTCACTCGTCAGCTTTGCTCTTTTGTATGAAATGCATTTGATTAATGGATTCTCCGCACCCGATTACCCGATAATCGATTCATGGGCTATGTAAATTGAGTGATTTTTCACCTTATGAAACGAGTGGAAAATTCCATATTAGCGGTTACAGTAAGCCGTTCATCTGCATCGATTTTTCGTCATCACTGAATGCTTGAGACGACATATAAGCAAAGTATCCTATACAACTGCTCATACTCTGTCACTGGATGCTAATCAAATCAACCAGAAATCGATATTTCTGATCAAATCTGTGAACATCGATCACACGCCAAAATAAAGGTGATTTTCAGAATCAGCATGCTTGTATATCCCAGAAAATATGCATTTGGAGCATGAGTCGTATTATTTTCGATTTTTAAACTTAAAAATGACTATCCTTTTGCATATGATTTTTGATGAATGATTATTTTGCAGTAGATACAGCAAGATCAGGCATACAGATATATTTTCATGTATAATCGATCATGCTAATCTAATAGTGACGTCAAGATCGATCGATCACGCTTATATCGGAAATCGATAACTTTGGTCAAATTTTGAAATGTGCTTACTATTGTAAAACTAATGACACCACCACGATCAGCCTGTCAAACTGACCTAGAAAACATGCTTTCACTGCAGTTATCGTGTAAATTATCGATTTTGAAATTTTGAGTATTCCTTATCTTTTGCACAGGATCATTGATCAATTTAAAAAATTGTCAAATATGGATCGGTGTTCAACCAGAAATTTGCCAATTAAAATTTGCATACGAGAATCAAAAGCAAGTTTCTCGATGAAGTCACTAATCACCCTGCCGGAAAATGCGATTAGAATATGATTGCCCAATTTCATAATTACACACAAAAAGCATCAAATCTGAATTCAGATTCATGATCAAAAATCACAAGATTATCAGGCGGATTTTTTTACCTGATCACATTATATATCGCCATTCAAAAGAGCACGTCATTAGCACGAGATCAAAAGACGCATGAATATCGAATCAGACAAGATTACTAGAAATGCGAGTAACAAATAAATCATCAAAGTCCATACAGATCATTTTGGGATCATCCAGCCGGTGCAGCGTTTTGGCTCAATTTCATCGAGATCCAAGGCGGAATTTCGTCCATCCACGGCCAAGCCCAATCTAGGAGATCCATTTGAATAGGAAGAATGGTCCAAGCCGGATTCCATGGTACAACCATCAATACAAACAAATCCCTCGCGTACCAAATCACTAGTTGAATTTGTTGATTGGATTGACGTTGACGAATTCGGTAAACGAATGGCCAAAGTTCGAATACTCTCGACCATGTATGTAACCGAATTACCCATTTTTGGATTAGAAACGAGAACTGGATATGATTCATCATGCTTAATGACATGCTTACGTAATATGTAATCTCATATTTCTCCTAATGAGGGACCGCGAGGTCATTTGGGGTTATTGCTGAGAGTCTCGTCTTTGGGTTTCTGACCGTGCAGCTGCTATTTTTCCTGTCTGCCTCTATTTCGTGTGTTGTCTTGTGTTGCACCAATAAAAAGCACCAAAGCTAAGAAAGGGCTTGGTCGTTACATGTATACGAATTGTTCAAAATGAATACTCCGATCAGGAATACGCACGTCAATAGGTTGAATTTGTCGTTACGAGTGAATAATACCGCTATCCACGCTAGTAATTGACCCATCATTATTGCCACATGCGATAATCCAACGCCGATAACGATGTCCGCCCATTTAACGCGGGTGGCAGTTCGACGATCCATCGATATGGCGCTTGACAAAGACGAGTGCAAGTACGACCCCGATTATTGTCCCAAAACGACACACGGTTACCGTCAATGGAATAGCCACGATGGAATATGGTGTTGTGCGAAACAATAGGAATATCGATATCCACATGCAAATGTACATGATCACGAATACTTTGAATCGTCGACGTAGATTGAACATCAATGGCCGCAATAACAATCGAAATACCACTGATCCGATTAACCTGACGAATTCCATTTTCTTCAATACTTTTTCTTGGGTTCCTACCCAAATCGATATCATTCATATGCGTGACGTGCATATCTAGTTTTGTACTACATTCATTTCTATGCCTTGTTGAATGTAGAAGTTTAGTCTTCCATTAAATCTACTTCCAGAACGGTCGTCTCTTCTTCCTGCGACTATTCCCCAAACGCAACACTTTTCGACGTACGTAAACTGGAACTCACACGGACTGAACCGACCTTCTTCCAAGACAGAAACGAACGGAACTGATTTCACTGCTGCATCCGTGCAGAAGCTCCGCCTCTTTTCCCACGTTCCAGCAGAATTCACGTCTGCTAAGAACGAGTTCAAGGGATGTGGACTATGTATTGAAGCATAGCCAAGACTCCGCCCACTTTCAGTGAAAAATCGATTTTTACATGGAAAAAGCTGTGAATTTCATGGAAAATGATTAGGAAAATCAATTATGCATTTTACCATGATATTTTGGATTCAAAGACAAGCTTTGTTTCTGAATTTCAATTTCTAGCATGCGTTAGGTTTTGGTCATCAATTTTTAGTGAATAAGCATATGAACGCTCAAAATCAATGATCTGATACTTTTCAATGGCCTGACAAAACCAACCCTCTTTGTTTCAGCTCAGCAATCCGCAGAGGCAGTTTACCAATATCCATTTCATGGGCACAATACACGTTCACGAAATATCGTATTATCGATACAGCAATCTCAATTTCCGTCTACAGATTCTCAACGACGATATCCGTGTTTCCTGAAGCATCCTCATCCAGTACATTATTATACATGCGGATGCTGCTAAAAATTCATTCTTCATATTCGTGGCTGGTGCATGGCCGTTTCCGAAAGTCAATCCGAACGCATCGCAATCGCCTTCAACAGGTTGAAATTCAAACTGATCATTTGCTATTATGCAAATTTGGGCATTTCAGATTGATCAGAGCAATGAAGCGGATAAAGGCTTATCACTTGTGTCTGATATCAAATTCACGAGGGAACATTTCGAGGTGCCACTCGGGGAATGGAAAGTTATATGCACCAAACGATAGCCCACCTTAACAGAATCTCAGAGCCAAATTATTGGGTGCTGATGGCCACTCAGTGTCCAGCTACAGAGCATCAAAGTGCTAAAAATTGTCATTTTTCAAAAATCTATTTTTTGAACGGCTTGAGAGAATTGAATGAAACTTGGTAAAAGAATAGTCCTTGACAAGACGACCAACTTTTATGTTGGTCGCATTCTCCCAGGTGCAATAGTAATAAATATATCAAGCGATATAAAATTGGCTTAACCCATGTTTTTTTCCTAACCTCATATAATTTGACCTATAACTTGAAACGAAAGTTAGCCTGCACAAAATTTGTAGCTCACATTCAGTTTAATAAGTGGGCAAAAAACCAAACCAATTGATGTTGCCAGTGCTGAGAAATGTGATGGCAAAATTTCGAAATTTCGAACTTTGATGACTTGTAGCTCAATAACCAGTGGTCATCAGCACGTAAGATTTTGGCTCTGAATTGTCCTTCAGATAGGCTATCTATTTATGCTAATCGCATCTTATTCTGCGAGTGGCACCTCGAAATGTTCCCTCGTCAGTATCCATACAGCAGTTTGCAAAAAATTTTTTTATCCAGTTCAATAATATATTGTGCTGATTCTATGCACTGAATATTCCGAATACACTACCTCAAAAAATCACGGATTCCTGTATTCCAGTATGCAACGGGTGATGCATCCCTCAAATTTTGGAATTGCACAATATCCTCCAGTATGTTCGAATTGATTGATTTGAATGTGTGTTGACGATGTGAATGAATTTGGCTTTGGAAAGATCGGCTGCTGCATTTACTTAGCTTCCATTGTGCAAATAATTTACAGTACGAACGAAGCTCATTAGCCGAATTTCGTAGACGCTTATTTATTTTATTGCAATGGATTTCATGTATGAATGCGAATCCGAAAACGTCGGATGAGTTGTTTCCGTTGGTGTCAAGTGGCCCAGTACCGTTTAAATAATATTATATATCAGTGCAAAAGGCACGGGAAAAGAAGATGTCAACAATACCCCCGATTTTTTCAAAAACTCTGCATTTTCATTGCACTCGGGACAATTCAGTCAGTCGGGTAAATTTCTAAACGATGAAAAGGGCTCGGCTAGTAAACAATTCGCCTGGTCCGGTGTCTGTCACCGGGCCATTTTGACTGGTGGAAAAAAGGAGGGAAAGAAGTTTGGGCGATAGCAAAAACTCCCTCTGTTCTCGACTGATCACACTTCGGCCGATTCTGTCTATTCATTCATGAACATACAATAGCGGGGTGTCGTTTTTAGCTAGACACCCCCCACCCGCGCACATACATGCCCAAAAGCTTATGAACGCTGGCACTCCTCGAACGATTGTTCCGGTGCAAAAACTGTTTTTCTATACCCTGAAGTTTACTTCCGATGTGCAATGTGGCATGAGTAAAATGGGCGTGGTTCGGCGTCCAGACAGCGAGGAGGCACCGAGCATGGCCGATGGTACAGGGTGCCTTTGGAGCCAGGCATTGCGTATACATGTTGCATGTGATGGGAATAGATGAAAACTTTTAGCCCCAATACTATATTTCTACAGTCCCGTAATGGTAGGACTAGTTTGGATTTCAATTCCATCCGTCCTTTTTCCAGAGGACTGAGAAAACGGGCTTCGCACAGTCCACTCTCTCGCATCAGTTCGAAGCCAAACCGTTGCCCTGGTATATTTGACATTTGCATATAACTTCGGCTTCACTTTTCCAGTCTTATATACCCTCAGTTAAAACGTAGGGGTCAAATCGCGGTGTTTTTAGAATTTTATCCAACCTCCTGGACTGGCCGGACCGACTCATCGGCGTCTCGGTTGATTAGAAAAACTTACCACTAAGCTAGTTTTTTTCTATTATAATGCATAGGTGTCGAAAACGACGTCATCCCGATTTATGAACACGGATTTTGGCATCCCATCTTACTGTAGTTGCTAAAATTCGGGCGTTCAATCCTATTTTCTGTATTGAACGAGGTGCTACTACGAAAAAGACGTGACAATAGTTGATCAGGATCTGATGTTATCATGACACGATTACGAGGGTCGATTATTGATCGAATGACTGATCATTGTCAGAATTGGCTCCCACGCCATATACGGAATCAATGCTTCAGATCTCTGTGGAGGAGACAGATGAGCGTCTCTTTTCTTAGTGATGCGTGCAATTGCATTTTCCCAATTCTCATGATACTCAGTATTTTCCATCTCACCGGTGCCTCGTCTCCATTGCATGAGAAATTGATCACTGGTCAATCCACATTGGCCACGACTCAGAGACCAGTATCCGTAAAATATGAACCAGGTCGATTCTTGGAAAAAGAAGATGCGTTCAACGAGAGTTCTTCCATGAATAAGCATGGAAAGAAAAATCACAATTCCATTGGCAGTGCATCGTTGCAAACTCAATTATGGCCCAATTACGAATTGAGGGATGCACCGTATTATCCTCAAAGTGAGTACAGAAATTCTTGTTTGCATTACATGCATGATTCGTGAGGTGCAGTGATTTTTTTTATCAGTGCAGCAATTTTGTGCTGAGAACTGCTACTGATGAGGCCGCTCAGAAACGCCTAGCATGAAATTGCGCAATCATAACCCAGATTCTGCTGAGAACTGGTTTGATACTGCATTCAAATTCACAGGCAAAATTTTGGCATTTCACATTTGCTCAATGACCGGAAATAAGCCTGAAAATGTCATTTGCATTATTCGGTCAGTTCCGAGGCTTTTGCGTGCGATGGTGCATGGTACAATGACCGTTCGGTTGCGGTCACTAAATGCTAAAGCGGTGGACTTTCGGCTGGGGTCGTTTGCAAAATCCGCTTTTCTGTACCTGGCACCGTTTGCATTACATTAGCCCCCCCTCCCTTAAATTTCTATTGTATTCATGAAAAATGCTATTACAACGGTTGACCATGAGAATGTAAATCTTGAACTGCCCCTCCTTCGTAGTCCACTTGTGAGAATTTACGAATTGACCAGGTACATCGTAAGAGGCTCCCCCAGGGAAAAAACGCATGATGACGTATTGAGGAATTTTCCACTGGGATACGTTCAAATTTCGAGTGGATACCAATGGCGGTTAGGTTTTAGCCGTTTATTTACCATTTACTCATGGCTCAGCTATTTGTGCAACGGTTCATGGTACTTTGAGAAAACTCCCGGATGAGATGAACCTCAGCTTTGAATGACTCTAGCTTGTTTCACTTTTTCCATTCCTACGAATGGATATTGAGAAATGCATGCATTTTTTCATCATGCACTATGCACATGTCTGATTTTTCGCAGGCATCGATTTTCTTGAGCGTTAGAAAAAAAACTCATTTGAGACTTACAGTATGCACTGAATCAACCTTCCTTTTATTACCACTCGATTGTATTTGTTGAATTGTCACCTTTTGGACAGTGCTAATTTCTTGAGTGCCACACGAGACCCCTTGTGAATGCGTGTTTATGTTAGCTCATGGCCTGTGAATAAGGTCGAGACTCTTTCCTCGTCTAGCCACTTTAGAGGAAATGCTGATTATATTGCCAAAGTGACAGAAAAGCAAAAACACATGCATGCACTGGGGATCGAACCGCGGGCCATCGTTAAAGTGGTCAAGGCATAACAGCCGTTGAGCCACCGCTGAAAATTGTCAAAAGTTGAGCACCTTTGTGAATGCGTGTGATCATAAGAGTGAATTATTTAGATTATCTCGGGTATCCGCATGACCCAAATTGCCAAAAATTAATGCATGGATATTTGTTCAACGATTTTCGTAAGTACCAAACGCCATCATTAGCTCAGGGTAAATAAATTAAAACACATAGAATAGCGCTTTATTGGCTGATGAAACTGACCCTTGGTCATCCCTTTGGATGCTATCCTGGTGAAAGTAGTGATCGCTCATGGTTCTTGTCCAGTGAATGCTTGCCAAATATCAATGCTTTTATGATCATTGACATAATTTTGCCATTCTAACATATGCTTCAGCTTTTCATAAACCGCTCGGATTTTGCATATTCAAATATGCGTACTGTAATTTCAGCGCAAGCAACTGGTGATCAATGCGATTTGCCTCAATTGATCGGAACTGGACCGTATCGTATTCCACGTTGGTATTTCAATGCGAATACGAAAAGATGCGAATTATTCTATTATTCCGGATGTTGCGGGAACGGGAATAATTTTCCAACTTACGAAGCGTGTCAGCTTATTTGCGAAGGTAATTTTAGAGATGGGGGTTGCACATGCAGGCATACTGTAGCTACGCTTTGGATAATGAAGCTAATGACATCTAAAAGCTAATAAATCCTGGCAAAGGGTTAGCATCTGATCACATGTAGATCAAGCAATAATCTGATTCGATCATGGATTTAAGCATGCTAACATGATAATCATGTCCAATAATGGACTGGCCTTCTAACTGTTCATATGGTCTGCCAAGTTTGGCTTCACCACCCTCTTGGTTCCTTGGCAATCATGGTTTTAGGCCTGAAGCTTACTAGACTGCCACTACCGTGTCAGTCTAATTACAGTAACCCAGAAAATCAGCAGTAATCCATATGACCAATAATTGGTTCAGGCATCTAACATTCAACCATAAAAGGTCATAATATTCAATCCATGCAAGCATACCCTTTTCCCCCCCGATGCATCGAAATGCCCCGATTCTAATTCTAGTCGATCCGTGCACCCAGAATCGCGATCCCGGTGTTGGTTCTTTGCAAATTCCCCGTTACTATTTCAATCGAATCAGCAAATTATGCGAATCGTTCACGTATTACGGTTCGGGTGGAAATCGGAATAATTTCCCGACACCTCAAGAATGTCGAAATCGATGTCCAGGTTAGTTATTTAGTCATGTGTGTTTTTTTCTGAAATTAGTACTCAATGGTCGTAAATATTCAAAATCATCTTCATCCATGATCAATGTAGAAAGTCCAAATCCATGCGCCTATGGTGAACCGATGAGGCAAGGCAACGGTGGCGTTGGATTTTTACCCTGCGGTTTCGGCACGATGGTCACTAATTCGTGTCCGATGCATTTTTATTGCCACATCGGATCGACCGTATTCACAACAGTATGCTGCCCGAAACCGGGTAAATTGCAATATTGAGCAATTATGAGCTTCTGACTGGGGTCTGACTAATTTTTAGCTGGTGCTCCTGAACGATGCCAACAACCTCAACGAATCGGCGTCGGTGGCGAAGGATTACAACGTTGGTATTTCGATGCGAATAGTCAAGAATGCAAACAATTGGAATACAAGGGTCTTCAAGGGAACGAGAATAATTTCTTGACGAAAAATGATTGCGAAAATACATGCTTCGGTATGCGAATATTCTCGCATTTCGATCGTACGTTTGAAAAAAATGATCCATTTAGTCAATCCATGCGGCAGTGGTCACCCGTTGAAATCGTCCGGACATTTAGTTCAATGTCAATTGACCAGCGGTCAACCCAGCTGCCCCGAACGACACTATTGTCACGTGGGGGTAGATGCTAGAACTACAGTATGCTGTCCATCGTTAGGTGAGCAGAATGGATGAATTTGAGCTCGAAATTTTTCCCCCGGCACTGGTTTAACAAAACGTTTACCCCGCTTGACCCGATGCTAACATATGAAATTGTGATGCTGTACCTGTGAAAATGCGGGATGCTTTGCAAGCTATGCATGCGCGTACATTTTGCATAGGGGAAAAAGGGGATTTCAGGAGATGCTTGTCGACAGCCGATCACCGTTGGTAATGGCCGGTCACCAGTGACCATCACCCGATGGTCGTACGATTCGTCCGCGAATATATGCAGGCAGTTGAATTATACTGGTCAAGGCGGGAACGAGAATAATTTCTTAACGGAAAATGATTGCAAAGCTGCGTGCAAAGGTAAAAATTGACTAGAAAAAGCAGGCAAGGATTGAAATGCTGAACTTTTGCAAATGCGCAAAATCGCGGAATATTGCCTTGGCAATCGATATACTGAAAAGTGTACACATTGCACTATTCAAAATTTTGCATTCCGCTGGAAATGTTTTTGATGCAAATGCAATTCATGATTAGGAATCGCAGAAAAACGATCTTTACAGTATACGTAAACGTATGTCCTGGTGGTCAACCAGCCTTGAGTTCCAATGGTCAACCGACTCGATGCAAGAAAAAAGGCGAGGATTGCCCATTCGGATATTGGTGCCATATTGGAACATCCACGGAAAAGACCATGTGCTGTCCGGGAGGTGATTATTCAGAATCGCAATCAATATTAGAGTGTTGATCGTAAATTTTCAGCCCACCTCAGCCCTTGTTTGGGCGAACCAAATCCGGGCAGTGGATCGGAGAACGTCTCGCGTTGGTTTTACGATGTCCGTACATATAAATGTTTACCATTCACTTATACCGGTACGGGTGGGAATCAGAATAATTTCATCTCGAAATTGGATTGCTTAGAATCATGTCCAGGTATGCATTCAAGGAGTCGATCGCAAAAAATTGCACAATTTTTGTATAGAAATTTTGAATCCATGCCCTGTTGGTGAACCTGTGATGGAACCAGGACCGGGCGGATTCGTATTACCACTTTCGTGTCATCCAACAACACCGCAAGCATTTTGTCCACCAAATAATTGGTGCCACGTCGGGGATTCGGACGAGACGACTATGTGTTGTCCTAGAACTTCAGGTGGTCATTTTATTCATTGATCAAAATCATATTCACCATGACTAAACCCTGTTTTTAATGACCTTAGGAGAACCCGCAGGTGTGTGTTCCTTCAATTTGCGGACCAAAATCCGCGCACGCGCACACTGAAGAATAGGCTTCCGTCAGTCCGGGCCCGCAAATTGAAGTAAGAATCCACTGCGGGTTCTCCTAAGGTCATTAAAAACAGGGTTTACATAAATTCACCAATTTTATATATAATTTTATTGACCACATTTTTTTAGATTTATTGCCATCAGCTTATGCTTTTATCACAGCATGCTTTGTTTGCACGCATTGAACCCGATTGCACATTATCCAACGCATGATTTTTTTTGAGAAATCGCATGCATGCGATTGCGTGCTTGATTTTGCGATCGATTGCAAAACAATCATTTCATAGGTCAAGACCCATGTTCACTTCCGTTGGCATTGGGAAACGGGAAAACTCAACTCCAAAGATGGTATTATAATGCGAATACGGTATCGTGCCAACCGTTTTTCTACACCGGAATTCGTGGGAACGAGAATAATTACGTCACGAAAGAAGCGTGCGAAGCGAAGTGTCCTAGTAAAAAACTGCTCAACGCGCACTGAAATTATCAATGACCATTCTGCATTACAGTATTCCGTAACCCATGCTTGGGTGGTCCAGTTCAAGCCGACGGTAATGGGCGGCCCAAAATGTGCATTGCAGCGGTTACAGTATCCGGAAATCCTTGCGGACCGGCTTTTTACTGCCACGTAGGCCATAATCAAGATACTACAGTATGCTGCCCGTCTGGTAAGACAAGATTCCGTTGCCACATTTAGCCAGAAATGGGGAATTTGCATTTCAGTGGGTAATCCATGCGAATTGCCGTTAGCTGTGGGGGTGGGGAATTTCTCATTAGCCAGATATTACTACAGTCCATCTACAAGGCAATGCTTATCGTTCAATTATCGAGGGACACATGGGAATGATAATAATTACGTATCCGAAGCTGCGTGTGCCGCGAGATGTCCAGGTAAGGACGTGCCAAATTTGGTACGACCAAAATAAGCTCCGTGGTGATCTCAAGTCAGAGTGCGTTTTATGCAAATTTTTGCATGCAGAGAGAATGCTTATCGTGCGAAAAGCATTTTTTTGGAAAACAGTGCAGAACCATAAGCTTCATGCTAATTCATAAACCCATTTTGAAATTATCAGCATCATTCTTTGCCCTGTGCATAAAAATCCACATGAAATGACGAATGCAAGCGTTGCTCAAATGCCAACTTTTGGCATCAATGTCCCAAAACTCATAACCAAATGTGACAAAACGTATATATTGTCCTTCATCCATAGCAAGTTCCTGCGACGTTTCGCTTCAAAAAATTTAGGCATTTATACAAGAAAACGAGTCTTTTTGTACTCTCCGACGTATGCGAACCGGGGAATGTAGTCTTGGAAATTTTTTCATAGCTAGAAACTAACTTTGGGTTTTAAGTAAAACCAGGCATCCACCAACGCTCTCTTTCGCCCGAGTACTTTATGAGCTGGTCTGCTTATAGTCCGGTTTTTTTGTCAAATCGGCAAACCCCTTAGCAGAGGCTGAGCTAGCAAAGGAGTCCACATCGAAACCTTTTCCCAGGCCTGCTCCTTGGAAAAACGAAGGAGAAAGACAGGACGACGTATGTACTCATACTCGACCCACATTCTCCCGTCATTCATTCTACTGTAGTGGTGCAGAAAATCTTCTTTATCCCAACCGAATAGCTGAATACTGATCAGAACATTTCTTGATACCGCTATAATGGTGCTATGTTCGATTGCTGCCGTGAATGCAAAAGATATTTGCAAATTCACTCTGCTAATATTCTCATTATGGCCTCGGATGATGATGGCGGAACCGCAGGACAATTCTATGCCAATAATCGTGGGTCGTCAACCTGTGGAGATTATAGCCGTTCCTCGACCGCCGCCTCCGCCACCGATACCACCGCCAGGACCGCCGATGGCCGCGGTTGGATACGTTTACGGTGGATCGTACGTGCATCCGGGTCCCAATTGTCCGTGTAACATTTGTCCGCCTCCTTGTTGTCCAGTGTGTCAACCGAAACCGCAACCAATGCCTCTGCCGCCGCCCACACCGCCAAGTATGTAATTAGTCAAATTTGCAAATGCACTTTTGAGATGAGTTTCTGAGTCGAGCCAGCGTCGTGACACCGCATGTAATGGTCGGGTGCATTTATTTCAGCTAACTAGCTTTCATTACCAGGTTTTAGCCTGGCCATTTTAGTATCCCTGCATTTATGGACTTCGCAAAAGTTTGATATACTCGTGCATTCGTGTGAGTGTGTTTGCCCAATAGCAGTGCTTTTATAGCATTCAATCAGTCAGTGCCAGTTGACATTTTATACAGGAATGCTGAACCGGCAAAAATGTTAGCCATTTTTGGCTGAATCATTTCGGATCTCCATTGATTGCTGCGAAATGCTCATTCAGCTGTTTCCCACCCACTTCTTATTGTACCGAATAAACGAAAATCAAGGCCAATGAAAATACGCGATTTTCATGCATTGGTCATTCTGACCCTTCAAAAATTTTGCATATGGAAAATTTTGCATATGGAAAAAAATGACTGTACACAATCATGTACACTTAGTGGACCAGGTTTAAACTTATCGGACCTTGAAGTGTATTTGTTCGTTTTTTTCGAGTGGACAACGACCAGAACTAAACCAAAGTTAGCATCGCAGTCCTGAGTTTCAATTGAATTTCGAGGAGAGAGGGCGTTTGGCGACGTAGCGTATCTAAAAGTATTGTTTACGCAGTTCCTATTCATTGCTTTCTCCATCCGCGATTTTGGCTATTTTTCCCCCCAATACGCCTCTTTTTAAATGTAAATAAATGCAGCGGCACGAATCGAGTTTATTTTAGCCAAACCTATTGCACCGTCCAAATATCCACCCCCACCCACACATCAACCAACTCGCAAGCAGATATCTTGCGTCAATACTTTTCGAATAAACCCTGTTTTTAATGACCTTAGGAGAACCCGCAGAGTATTCTTACTTCAATTTACGGGCCCGGACTGAAGAAAGCCTATTCTTTAGTGTGTGCGTGCGCGGATTTTGGTCCGCAAATTGAAGGAACACACACCTGCGGGTTCTCCTAAGGTCATTAAAAACAGGGTTTAGGCTGGGCGAATGAATGCATCGAAAGACCTTTTAGATTGGCAATGATGCGAATTTTATTCAGCCAATGCAATCCATAATCGCATAACTTAAATAATAAGCACGATAATTAGCATGATCCAATGCATTGGGTACTGCTTTTGGCATAGTCAAAATCATAGATGAAAGCCACGTACTTTGAGCATATACTGATCACAAAAATATCGATTTTATTGGTACTGATTTCTGATCAGAATCTGTGTGATCAGTTGATAGAGCGTATCCAAATGTGTAATATGAAGAAAATAGTATCCTTAGATTGTTTAATTTCTTCGATCAATAATGATTACAAGCCTGATGGCATACTGTAACCGCTTTTTCAACACGTCTCGTATGGTGAAAATCAATGCTAAAATCGATTGGGAACAGTGATTTATGACAATCGACTATGCTCATTCCATTAGCATCTAGTATTTTCATGCAAGTACCTAAAAATTGATCACCATTATCGATTTTCGAAATATCGATCATTGATCAAATTGGTCTTGATCACGAGATGAAGTGATGATTTCTGTACAAATTCGGACCATTTTGAGTTCACCATCGGAGCTTTTTCGGGTCGATTTTATACCTATCATGCTTATGCGTAATTTCTGGATTACGATATATATATATATATATATAGTATACACGAGCCCTTGCCCTGAATCCGCTTGGAAGAATCAAAGTAAATCGGGACCGAACGGTTTTTTATCACCATCACAACCAGTACCATGCGGCCATGCACGGGCATGTGCCAACGGTTACTGGTGTCACGTTGGAACCAATATGGAAACAACCGTTTGTTGCCAATTACCACACGGTAATTATAAAAATCCCAAAATTGGCACAATATTCAAAAAATGTGCATTGCATTCGCAGAAGTCCGATCATTAGAAAACCGTTGCGATCTGCCTTTGAGCGTTGGAAGTGGTTCCGGATATTTACATCGTTGGTATTACAACGGAAACACGAAAGAATGCACACCATTCCAATATAAGGGCATGTTCGGGAATGCGAATAATTTCTTAACCAAAGATGAATGCGAACAAACGTGCCCCAGTGAGTGAAATTGAGCAATTTTAGCACGCAAAATAATTCAAGATGAAAATGCGTGAATCCCATTTTTCAGCATTCATCAACGCCTGTGCTGGTGGTCAACCATTGATGAATGGGAATAAACCACAATGGTGCGGTCCGAGCGCTAGCCCGTGTCCAGCAACTTTCTGGTGCCACGTTGGTGGTTCAATCGAGACCACAATGTGCTGTCCTCAAGGTACCATTTTTCGCATTCGCCCAAGTTCAGCAAGTTCACGCTCAGATTTTCAGCTAAAAATCCATGCGAAATACCGTACACTTCTGGCACTGGTCCAGCTCAATTGAATAGATGGTATTTCGATACGACATCGAGGACGTGTCAACAATTTCAATACAAAGGTCTTCAAGGGAATTCCAATAATTTCCTGACGAAAGAAGATTGCGAAAGCGTTTGTCCGGGTATACAAAATTTGCGGTTGTATGGCCAGTATAAGATACAGTCATTTTCAGTATTCGAAAATCCATGCTCGAGTGGCCAACCGGCCACCGGGTCGGGTGGACGACCGCAATTGTGTAATCCGAGGAATTCGCATTCCGGAAACGGATGCCCAGCCAATCATTGGTGCCATGCTGGAGCAAATGCTGACAGCACGTTATGTTGTCCTGGACGTAAGCGTGATTCCGATCGAATGTGATCGGTCCCAGATTTGGCTAATTATGATGGGTCATACCACACGCACTGGGTACCTAATTGAAAATATTCGATCGCACAAACATGCCAGTGCACATGCACAATGTTTACAGATCAAAATCAACTCAATTTTCAGGCCAAGACCCATGCCAATTACCAATGCACGCCGGCCAAGGCAATTACGCTTTACCACGTTGGTATTTCGAGTCGACCGAACGCGTATGCAAACAATTCTCGTATCGCGGATCGAAAGGGAATTCGAATAATTTCATGACACCGGACGAATGTTCTACCGTATGTCCAGTATTCGTCGACCCTTGTCCACCGATGATCACTAATTCTACCGTCGTAAAAAGACGTCCACAGATGATCGTCTATTGTTCAGCAGCCGCTGTTGAAGCTGCAGCCGTCACTTCGATTCATCATCGAGGCGTAAAACAATCGCCGTCGAAAGAGCAACGAGTTTGTCCGCAAAATTACTGGTGCCATATCGGGGCTGATAGCAAATCGACCGTTTGTTGTCCGAATGGTAAATTTCCGACATACAGGGATGATTTGAAATAACTATGACGGATTTTTGAACGCATCAAGCAGAAATATGAAATATCGATTGATTTTGACCCCCAAGGGTCCAAAAATGACCATGCTGGCCATTGGCTCAGAAAAGTAATTTTTCAGCCGCCTCAGAACCCTGCAAGCAACCTCAAAATCGAGGCACCGGTTCATTGTCGTTATCTCGATATTATTTCGATTCGAATTCACAGCAATGTTATCAATTTAGCTATACTGGCATAGGTGGAAATCAAAATAACTTCCTTACATTGGCTCAATGTGAGAAAGAATGTCCAGGTAACGAGTGCAAATGAAGAAAAAAAACACCGCGACGCTGGCTCGATTAGGATTTTTTCATCAGGATAGGAATTAGATTTGAAATAATCTGTGCATGCGAAATGTTTTAAAATCTATTCTCAGTTTTCACCAATCCGTGTCGACGTGGTGAACCGTTGATGATCGGTGGGAATCGACCACAACAATGCAGCATAAATATGCCTTGCCCACCGAATTATTGGTGCCATTGTGGTGCTATGGCCGAAACCACTGTTTGCTGCCCATCAGAAAGTATGTTGACATATTGGAATGGCAGAAAATGAGCCGATTTTTTGCATATGCAAATGACTGAATGCATCTTTTTTTCATATCTTGCCAAATGACAAGCATTACGGTGGCCTCTGTTATTTTCTTGAAATTTTGGGTGTACTGTAGCCCAACATCATTCTTGCTCCCTAGCATTTGCTGACCATGCCCTCGAAATTCATCAACGCAAATGCTGACCATGCTTTTTCAATTGCATTGATACACAATGCAAATCCACTGACCCCAATCCCAATCTGACGCAATTTTTTCAGCCAATGAACCGTGTTTACTGCCAATGGAACCAGGCGTTGGTGGGTCAGCATTAGCTCGATGGTATTACAGCAGTATAAATCGACAATGCGTACAATTCTCGTATCAAGGCTTGCGTGGGAATCAGAACAATTTCCTCACCAGGGAAGATTGCGATCGTACTTGTCGAGGTTAGCATTATTAGCTCTTATTAGGGGCAAACAACAGTGGCGTAGTACGGGGGGGGGGGTGCAGCGGTGCAATTGCACCCCCTAAACTCCAAAAAGGGTCCTTTTGGTCATAATTTTTGGCAGCCTATATCTGCCACTAAATTGCACCCTAAAACCCCCTCTTGGCTGCGCACCTGTCCGACATTTTTTTAAGCCGCCGCCGTAGCTCAGTGGTTAGAGCGTCAGTCTTGTACGCTAAATGCATCATAGAAAACTGAAGGCCAAGGGTTCGACCCCCTTCGGTGGCTAATACTTTTGCAACTTTCAATAGCAAACGAGAATTATTAGATGCAGCACGAAAAGCATGATTTGCAGTGACTGATATTGACTAATTTTTTCTGTATTGACTGAGGGTTTTCTGCAGTGAATCCATGCGCTGGTGGTGAACCAACAACCGGAAGTGGAGGTGCACCGTTGCAGTGCACATTGGGTAGCGCGTGTCCAGTTGGATATTGGTGTCATTACGGTGAAAGCGCTCAAACGACCGTTTGTTGCCCAGGAGGTACATAGCGGTTACAGTACCCCTTTGGGATCTTCTTGAAAACTCACGCGCAACACTGCCATTGCTTGCAGCATTGGCCAACGTGTGCGACCAATCGCAAACGACCGGCATGGGTTCAGCTAATTTGAATCGATTCTATTACAACGCAATGACCAGAGATTGTCAACCGTTCGTGTATCGTGGTTCTGGTGGAAATCAGAATAATTTCCTAACACTGACCGATTGTCGAAATACGTGTCCTGGTTAGTTCAACTCACTGATTGCAGTTGTTTTTTGTGTCTGCTAACTTCCTGCAAAAATGATAGGAACACCGAATCCGTGTCGTACCGGGGAACCGCCCAGAGATACATCGGGACGATATCAACAATGCAACGTGTACGCTGGTCGTCACAATTGTCCGGAGACATTTTGGTGTCACGCTGGTGTGGACCCGTCCACCACCGTTTGTTGTCCAGGAGGTCAGCATTATTGACCGATGTCCACCACGGGTTTTGCATGTATTTTGCTGTGACTTTTCTTTTGCAGCTGAAAATCCATGCGTGTTGCCCTTGTTGCAAGGCGTGGGTGAATCTAACGTGAATCGTTGGTATTACAATAGCATCAATAGGCAATGCGTGCAATTTCAATATAAAGGCTTATCAGGGAATCAAAATAATTACTTATCTGAACAAGAATGCGCTAAAGCGTGTCCTGGTAAAACGTATTTTTCATGCAGTGGTCATCCTGATAATTTCTAAATTCAGTTATGGTCAATCCATGCGGACAAGGTCAATTCTTGACCATAGCCGGTGGTCAACCGTTGTATTGTACAGCACCTTCGTATCAAACAAATTGTCCGCCCGGTGCGTGGTGTCATTATGGATACGATCGTGAGACAACCGTTTGTTGTCCGAATGGTAAATTCGACTTGAATTTTTTCTGAAATTCGGTTCAAAATTCGCCATTGAGGCGATTGTATGATCGTACGTAATCGCAGTATTTGACCAATCACCATGCGATTCTCAAACCATCGCAAGCGTAAATCGATAATCGATTTCAGCCGTTTCCGATCGAGATATGTGCGCATTGGAACCGCAACGCGGTCGTGGTGACCGTCAATTGTCCAGATGGTATTTCAATTCACTGACCCGAAGATGTTCAACATTCACATACACCGGATTGGCTGGAAATCAGAATAACTTTTTGAGCAGAGAAGAATGCACTGCCAGGTGTCCAGGTATTCCTACAGTATACCTGCCTCGATCAGACATCAATTCAAAATGATTTTTATAGAATTCGAGAATCCATGCGCACCACCGAATCAACCGTTGTTGGGACCTGATAATCGACCAACTGGATGTAGTTTTAGCGTCGGTTGTAATCGAGGATATTTCTGTCATTTGGGTTATTCACCACAAACCACAATTTGTTGTCCTGGATGTAAGGGAATTTCGCAATTTTACATGGGCCAGCTGTTGAAGTGACCATGCTGCTTGTTACGCTTGAGCAAAAATCAAGGACTTTAAATTTGTACATGTTTTTATTCAAAATTTCATGATAGTGCCTTTGCGAGATCAAGTCACGAAATCAGTGATTTTTGAACTGATCAATATATGTTCAAATTTTGAGAAATAGCCACGCATTTTTGGACGAGCACCTTGACTGATCGAGATTGAAATTTTCAGCATTAGAGGCCGCCTGCAACAATATGCCAGTATCCGAAGGAAGAGGCGATTATTCACTGCCCAGATGGTATTACGATAGCAATTCAAAAACGTGCCGTCAATTCCAATACAGAGGCACCCAAGGAAATGCGAATAATTTCCAATCGCAATCCGATTGCGAGCAAACATGCTCAGGTGCATTCTCATAAGCATTGGAAAATTCAACTTTTGCACAGGCTGGAAATTTCAGTAGTGAAAAATCCTTGCCCGCAACCACTGCCATCCCCAACGCCCACGTATTGTTCCCCTGGTGGTCAAGTGTGTCCGGTCGGTCAATGGTGTCATTTTGGTGAAGATAGAGACACCACTTTATGCTGCGCTGGTGGTACGATTATGACATTTTATCCATTGATCATTCTCTTTGAATCGATGGATTTTAGCTGTGGATAATGCATGTATATTACCATTGAATCCAGGATTCGGTACTAGCCAATTACCGAGATATTATTTCAATCCCGATTCCAGTCAATGCATTCAATTCACGTATCGCGGTACGCAAGGGAATCAGAATAATTTCATCTCCTCGCAAGATTGCGAACAACAATGCAATCGTGAGTGATTTTTTTGGCAAAAAAATGCATGCATTTTTGGATTGCTGAAATGGCATTTCAGCATTCGCCAATCCATGCGCCAATGGTGAGCCGTTGATGAGCCCTGGTCCGGCTCCGTTCAATCGACCGCAAACATGTAATGCGTTGAGTACGACCAGCAGTTGCCCGTCCGGATATTGGTGTCACGTGGGTGCCACGTTGGATACAACGGTATGCTGCGCAGGTGCCGGTGATCCGTGTATTCAACCGGTGGCTACCGGTGTTGGAAATGCTAGTCTATCTCGATTCTATTACGATAAAAGTAGTCAACAATGCGTACAATTCACGTATTCGGGCACGAAAGGGAATCAAAATAATTTCGCCTCCATGGAAGCGTGTAGAGTTGCGTGCAGAGGTACACAGGCGGTTACAGTAATCCGTTGACATTTTTGACCGAGATTTCTGTCGGTATATAGAATCTCGAAATCCGTGTATCGGAGATCCTGCCAGGACACCGACTGGACAAGTGGTATTTTGCAGTTCAACGAATAAGGATAGTTGTCCAGTTAATTTCTGGTGCCATATCGGTTCAGCAGCTGAAACGACTTTATGTTGCCCTGGAGGTACAGTTTCCCCATGACCATTGCCCAGAAAAATTCGGAGCACAATTTTTTCAGCCACCAATCCGTGCAGTGTCCCATTATCACCAGGCACAGGCAGTGATAATTTACAAAGATATTATTACAATTCGGATAGTCGAACGTGCGTGAGTTTCGTCTACAACGGTTTAGGAGGGAATCAGAATAATTTCCTCACGAGAAGCGAGTGCGAAGCCACTTGCCCTGGTACGTATGATGCAGATTCATAAAATCGCGCAATTATTTCAAATACTAATATTCTCATATTTCTTTAACAATAAGCATGCATTCTTTCCCGCCTTTTGATCTTTGAACGCGCAGCGAAGGTCGCAAGCGATTGCGCAATTATTGGATCCAGTCCTAGTAGGGTAAGTATGGAAAATGGGGAGTTTTCAGTATTCGTGAATCCATGTTTGGCTGGACAACCGGCCGTTGGAAGAGCTAGTGCACCGTTGCAATGTAACCCCACAGCGGCTGGGGCTTCAGGAACAGCCTCGTGTCCAGCAACGTACTGGTGTCACATTGGATCGACGCAACAGGAGACCGTTTGTTGTCCTGGTGGTGAGGATTTGTGAAAACGCCATTAGGATTTGGTCAAGGGTCCTTTTGGATTCGGTTACAGTAATCCTTGGGCACATTATGAAAGAGCTGTCTTGGATTCTACAGTCACCCATGTGATGGCCCATTTCTTGTGCAGAAATATATTCCTGACATCTAGAGTACACCAGAAATCATATGGGTCTCAGCCATAAAAAAAATATATCTTGCCCCTCAAAATCACCATACCAACTTTCAGCAGTGGATAAGCCATGTTCATTATCAAAATCCGCTGGTCGAGGTACGTCGAAATTAGCTCGATGGTATTTCGACACATCAAGCGGCAAATGCCAACAATTCGAATACACGGGTTTGGGTGGTAATCAGAATAATTTCTTATCGATCGATGAATGTCAACGAGTTTGCAACGGTGAGTTAAATCCAATTACATTGAGCCGTGCTGAATGAAAATGGTGGTTTTTTAGAATCCGATCACCCGTGCCAAGGTGAACCGGAACACGATGAACGTGGTAAAATGAAATTCTGTTACCCATTCTTGCCGATGCAATGTGGATTTGGATATTTTTGCCATACCACTGGACCTACGCCGGATGGACCGAATTATTGTTGTCCAGCTCTTGGTATGATTTCGAGGTTACTGGTTATGCGAAGCATAGCTAGCGTACTGTAGCTTGTCAGGACGCAAGCAGCAATTTTCCTGCTGATTTTATGATCATTGGCATACTGTAGTTTGATACAAGCTTGCACCATGCTAAAATTCATGCTGATCTACAGCATGCTTATTTTGATTTCCATAATTGACTGCCATATTTTTTTGCAGGTGAACTATGCACATCCCCAAAACAGGAAGGCCAAGGCGATGCAATAATCCCGCGTTGGTATTACAATATCAATGATCATACGTGCGAACAATTCTCGTACAAAGGGCGAAGGGGGAACGAGAATAATTTCCTATCAATGGAAGAATGCATGAGAAGGTGTCAACCTGGTAAATGTTTCAAAATTTCGCAATTTATGCCAGCCAGTCATGAGTAGATCATTTTTCAGAAATCAACCCATGTTTGGCCGGTGATCAACCGTTGAAACAGAATAATCGGAATGTTCAATGTTTCCCTGATCGACCATCGTGTCCGATCACTCATTTTTGTCATATCGGTGATGATTCGAGATCTACAGTATGCTGTCCGAGGAAAGGTAAATCGATCCTGAGCATTGCACAGATCGATCTGCGCGACCGAATGCGGATCGATAAAATCAAATCAATATTTCAGGCAACCCATGCCAACAGTCATCACATCCTGGTTCCGCCGCGGCCAAATTGAGCCGTTGGTTTTATTCGCCACAAGAAGACGAATGTTTATCGTTCACATATTCCGGCCGCAATGGGAATGAGAATAATTTCCTCACAAAACAGGATTGCGACCAAGCGTGTCCAGGTATACCACTTTTCATACTTTACTTGAAACTTTTAAAAAATTGCTCAATTTTCAGGATTCCGAGGTTTATGCCCGCATGCAAAACCACTGCTGAATCGTGGTCAAGCTCAGGAATGCGGCGTGGAAACGGCGTGTCCGAATAATTACGTATGCCATATAAATACGCAACAATCGAAATCCATATGTTGCCCTGATCCAGGTACGGAATTTTCCATGCATTGCAAAACCCTTGGGGAGGTACTATTGGGGGCTAGTCCCAATATTTTCTACGCATTGGTGACCTTGGGGTTTCTGTGAAGGTACAATTGGGGCAGTCCCAATATGCCATGCGAAACATGACCGTTGGTCATGCATGATGCTAAATCACTGATCCTGTTTTCAGCACATTTCTGCGTTCATCCACGAGATCCAGGTCCATGTACGAATTTCACCAGTCGATACGGATACAGTAGAGAAACCGGCACGTGCGTACCGTTCAAATACGGCGGCTGCGGTGGGAATGAGAATAATTTCAAATCGTTAGAAAGATGCACGGAAATATGTTGCGATAAAGGATTTTGAAATCGGATTGTTGTTGTTTTTCATGGTGGGTTATCCATTTATTTCTAATTCACGTTGATTTTGGATAATCATTCGCCTAGTTATTGTTGATCATTTCCATGTATAGTGCAATTTTTCTGATCAGTGCAATTCGGTGAATGCCAGTTTATTGTTTCAGTATGATTTTTGTATACGAAAATTTGTTTGGTTTTATGATCAATAAACGTTATGTACGCATCATTTTTCATAGATATCTCAAATAGCATCAGTTTGCAATGGGCGTACTGTAACCGCTTCGTAGTTCCGCCTCCTTGGCCGTACATGATTGGAGGCATGCGTCACGGTAGGGGTGGAATTGCATAGAGCTTCATTCTTGGTCCGACTGCGGTTGTGGCTGGTTGAATGTGAGGAGAGTTTGTAAGGGGGGAGAATTGTCCCCCTTAGGATTGCGCAATATTTGATTACTGTATTTCCTCTTTTCGTGTAGAATTTATGTACGTGTATTAGATCTTTTCTGGCAACGCCTACTTCTCTATTTATCTAAGAAATCGACCCTGTTTTCATATCGTACGATCTGCTCTAATTTCACTGTTTGCCTAAGAAGGATTTTGTTAGGATATCACCAGACCCCCTTCTCTTATTTGTTTATCACCTGTTTTCTATGTATGCAAGTGAGGATCTTTTTGGTAGAAAACGCGTCTTCTCGTATTCTGATTCCGTGCAGAGCGGTGGCTCTATTTTCATATCTTTGGCACTAATCATGTGAAATATAATTGGGACCCGAACATCGTGTGATATCTGAATTGATCGGACACCTGATCAATCGATTTCTTATGCGTGGCAGTCGCAGTCTGCCTGGTGCGAGCAATTTCTCCTGAACCAGCCGAATCGTATTGTAAGAGCGAAATATTCCCCTATTGAGCATAATTTCGGCTTACAAGTTTTCTCCAATTGATGATGTGGAAGTTTCTTCTGTTTCCTGAATGTATTGCCCTCGATTTTGCCATGGACTTTGGAATCAGACCCTTGGATATTATGACAGGAAGGGTATTATAGTCTATCGACTCCTATCAGCTGCTTTAGCAGATGTTTATACCTGCATGCCTAAAAGCTACACGATCATACCTACATATGTTCTAGTTTTGCGAATGCACTTTCATGTATTCATATTGTGATTGATATGACCATACCGTGATCAGTCCAGACATAAATTTCGCTTATTCTAGTCACGCAAGTCCATATTGCTGTTTTCAAAAGAAGGCATACCTTGAACTTTTTGAGATGACGCAATTTTGTGTGCTGAAATGCTTGCCAGATGCATTCGCATAAAGGATTTTTTAATTATGCGAATTCTGTAATCATGCAATATACGCATAATTATGCCATGCATCATTTTCGATCCCAACGACCTAATCGATATTAGGCGGATACATGATTTTCGATTGCTTCACCGTTTTTCCAGCCACCGTCAAAGCGGTGACGCCGGTACTGGGCTCGATTTTCGTGACAGCCGTTTTTTTGGTACATGGAAAAGTGGCATCTTTCAATTCTCGATTACTGAACGGTAAAGCGACCGTATTGACGAATAAATCGATACAAACCATAATCCCGCCGGCCGCCGTCACTCGTTGATTATGCTCCGCCGGGACTGCGCCGGCCAAAAATAGCAACAATTTCGACGTCATCGATAATCCCAAATGCGCCAATACTAAATTCTTTAACATCGGCATCAATTTCAATTGTCGTTGAAGCGACGCTTTGGCCGCGTCGCTGGCTCCTTCGCCCACGTTCCGTTTCATCATTTTCACTCGACGGTGTACGAAAATGATCAGGATAAAATACAAAACCGCGATCACGCCGACCATGACGAAATCGATCGTTTGACTATACGTATTATACGCGGCATTAGCGAAACTGTAAATATTGACGCAATCCTTATATTCCAACATATCGACGCCCAAATAGGACGGGACTAATTTTATCACCATCATTAGCGCGTATTGCGCAATGCAAACGTGGAAGGCGGATTTATCCGTCATGAGACGATAATAATTTGTTTTTATAATGGCAATCATTCGATCGACGACCAGCGTACATAGAAGCGACAATTCCAAGGTGAATCCGGGCAGGAGCCAAATATGAAACATCTGGCAATAAATACGACGTTGACTAACCGTAGCCACGCCCAACGTACGCAACGATCGGAATAAGAAGAGGCATAGAAATTGCAATCCGATACCCGTACGACAAAATGTCAAACACCCGACCATGATGAAAAAACGACTCCGCAAATTCTTATTACGCATTATACCCACCCATATGAAAATGCTGAATATCGTCGATACTACGCCCGCCATGAGACCGTAAAATACGATCAATTGGATCCAGATTTCGATCGGGCTCAATGCTATGACCGATCCTGGAGCCGATGCATTTTGAGAAGTGGAATTGTTCGGTGCCATTTTTCAAATGAATATGGATCAACTGATACGATCAGTCGGTGGCAAAAAAACCAACGCTTTCTGAGGCATTTCAAGATTCTGCCGGTATATAATCTTATAAAACACCTGCTTGAGAAACAACCCGATGCGAATTAGAACACGAGTCATCGCGTGATTTCTTCATTAGGTGCATTCGAGTGAATAGGTGTTGACCTATTTTCATTGAAATTTCATGACAGAAATGACTATTGTTCTTCACGTGCGTGTTGTTTTGAGGAAAATCAGAAATAATCCAAATATTTCTATCAGCTCCGCCATGTGTAAATCGCAAAATTTGCGTAATAACACGTGTCAAATATTGGGAATATTTTTCGGAGCATGAATCGTATCAATATAATGTCAAATATCCTTCAGCACCATGATCTTTGATCGACGATAATTTTACAGAAAATAACAGATGATCAGGCGTATGTGTATATTTTCCTGAACAGTCGATGATGCTCTATCGATTGGCGTCGTCGAAACTGATCGATCACGCTTGTATCGAAAATCGATCATTTTGATCAATTTCTGAAATACACATCCTATGGCAAAACTAATGACACCACGATGATCGGTGTGTCAAACTATCCCAGAAAACATGCTTTCAATGCACCGAACATATAAATTACCGATTCTGAAATTTTGAAAATTGCCTATCATGCACAGGATCATTGGTCGACGATATTTTTACATAGAACGAAGACAAATATAGCATGTGGGTATATTTTCCTGGACAATCGAGTACGAGGAATCGATTGGCTTTGTCAAAATCAAGCTATCACCTCTCTATCGGAAATTGATCATTTTGATCAACTCCCTCAATATCGATCATACGATGAAATAAATGAGATTTTTAGAATCAGCTTGTCAACGTGTCCCCGGAAAATGTGGGTTTCATTCATAAATCAGACGTATTTGAGAATTTTGATTCAACGGATTGTTTGGGCGTCGTAACAAGTGGATCTTCCATTTGGAATGAGAATACCGAATGCGAAATACGGATCGTAAATACGAATTCCAATGGATCAGAAATATTGAGTCCGTTGGCCGTTTGAAACGTGTTGGCATCTCGAGATCTGTCGTCGGTCCAGCCCCCAGGGCCGGCCTTAGGGCTAGGCGAACTAGGCGACCGCCTAGGGCCCCGAGCTGACAGGGGCCCCGTCCCAGGAAAAAATTTATTTTTTGAATATTCATATTGGCTATATTTTTAAAACAGGAGGCCCCCAAGCCTCCAAAGAACCCAGAAGGGCCTCAAGTCTGAAAAACTGAAGCATAAAAACAGAAAAAAGGCCTATGAGAGGCCCCATTTTTATATAATCTGGAATGATTTAGAGTGCACCAGAGCTCTCCATTTCACAATTTTGGGCCCAATTTGAAAAATAATTCCAACATTGGGGCGGGGGCCCCCGCCCCAAACCCCACCCCCTCGGCCCTACAGGCCTCGCTCGTCTGGGGCCCCATAATTTATTCGCCTAGGGCCTCCAAAACTCTAAGGCCGGCCCTGTACGAATTCAGGGGTTACAAACGAAGCCCACTGATATTGATACAGACCAGTAGAATTGTCGTATACAATAATGTTCTGGAATGAATACCGTGAGTGCAGTAGGAATGATCCAAAAAAACAGGCAGCCATCACACACCAGGCTACAGATTTTTTATTCACAGCCGTCAATCTGGATGGCCAGTGAAGAGCAATGGCCCTCTTTACAGCTATCCAAATTATAATCAGCTCCACTGTCAAGGGTATAGATAAATTCAAAAACGGTGCGATGTGTACCCAAAGTATCATCCACCACCCGTGCTTATAAACCTCGTTGCGGCCGAAGTAAAATATCATAAACTGCATGAACCATTCGAGAATGACGAAAAGTTCCAGAACATTGATACCGATGTGGTACATGAAAGTGACGCTGGATAATTCTTTTCGACTGAATGTGATCAGAGCAAGGATGGTGCTATAGTCTGTTCCACGAAAGATGAGACTTCCCCGTGTAAATAGGGAGTCCTTATCAGTCAGCACTCGTACTGAACAAACAGCCCAGAACCAACAGAGAAATCTTGTTTCTGCTCTCGAAAATGAGCCACCTGACGAAATGCAATGGTGAAAATCCAGGCTGGCCAGGCTGAATCTGGTTATGCCTGGCGGGCAGGAGAAAAATCAACATTGACTTTCACACTTCCAGGCGTGAAAACAGACTCTAGAAGAACTCCCCCAAGATAAGGGAAGTCCCATCTTTTATGGAACAGACTATAGGTATGCCCAGACAAATACCAACCACATAAAAGCTATTCGAGATGTAACTGCTAGGACCGCTGTGCCCAATCGACTTCACGAGTTCATTATAATCGCACAAGAATTGTGGCAGATTGATAGTCGGATTCTCAAATTTCGTCATATTAAAAGTCGCAATTATATCTTCGGTGAGATTATATTGAGGGCAGATTGAACTGGCATACTGTAGTGCTTGATCCATTCTTCCAGAAATAACCTTTCTAGAAGGGCTTGGCTTGGTGGATTAAATTGTAGCGAATGAAAATCATTACAGTAATCCTTTCCTAATTCATTTTCATAAAAGCTTCAATAGGAACTATATTTCTATTTTCGGATAGAATCTCATTAGATTGCTAGGAACGACCGTTGGACCGGAGGCAATGGTTGATAAAACTCATATTGCCAAATCACCTGCTGATTCATTTTGATGATTCCTATGATTGCTCTAACATATCACAAAATCGATTATTTTTAGTTCTCTAGTCAGGAAATGAAATGTAATTGCTTTCCATCAGATCCTAGAATATGACAGTGGTGATAGTGGCAAAAAGCGAACAGGACTAGTGCCAATATGCGCTCACACACTCTGATCAGCAAAACATATTTTTCCATTTACATAGCCAAGAAAGCATGCGCTGTGGTTGCAATTCAGAAAAAGCCATCAATCATTATCAACTCAAATATCATTTGTATCATGATCATCAATCGCTGTCATCACTTCCCCTATCCCAATGTCCAGACGTGTCATACGAATGCTTCTTCATCGATCCCTGCCAGATCCCCCTGCTGCTCCAGTGCTGAATCTCGGCTGAGATCTTTTAGCACCTCGATTCTTGCTGGTCACTTTGGATGTTGGTATTTTGTATTTCCAATTTTTCTGTCGACCAGTAGCACGCGTTCCGTGAGCCGTTTGAAATTCGGTCTTATAATACATGTATCCATAATCAGTCTCGTACGGTATGCAGTCCAATAAATTCTCGCCATAATATTCAATATCATCCACGAATTCCCATGGACCGCAATAGAAACTGATCACGCCAGAATTCTTATCACTCGATCGATAGCTTTCATAGGCAGTGGATACTTTCATGAATGCAATGCCATCCAATTTCTCTTCGTTGTACAAAGTGCAAGCCAACGCCCATTTCTCATCCAATTCCGATTTGCTGAAGAACATCATCCATTTTCCCCATTTGCATACTGTTTCCGAATTTCTTGGTTGATGCAATATAAATATTGATGATCGCTGATTTCGCTTGGTTTCAAGCTGGTATTGGTACAGGCATCCGTGGCCATTTCCCGGGATCAGTTTTTTGGTACAGTTGTTGACCACTGTCCGAATGAGCTTGTGGACCGTCGGATGCCACCGTCCCAGTTTCCAAGACGGAGTCTCGAACCCAGTCGGGTTGCTGATCGCATTGTTTACAGCACAGTCTTCAGGTTTCAGAGACCGCGTTCTGTAGCTAGTGCGATCGCGAAAGACCAGTCGTCGAGGCGTAGTGCGATGCCGGCCTCAATCCTATAGCTGGTGCCAGTACAGCAATTTCAGAATGGAATTACTGTATGTACATCTATATTGTGAAATTTTGGACAAAATACGCTGACATCAAGATCATGGCTCACGTCAGATCAGACAAGAAAAAATAACCTACCTATCATAAAATGCTATCAAATCAGACCGCAGTAAAACATAGCAAATGAATAATCGCATCAATATTATCCTGGTGTGTCAGCGTTTCGCCTTTTCTGGATTTCTTTGACAATGATATTGATTCCGTAAACAATGATTTGTATGACCGTGATCATTGAGAAGCCAAGATAAACGCCCATCACTCCGCCAATGTCGCACATGGCCAAATAAGCTGCCGATACCTTGCGATGTTCAGTATAGCTAACTGATGAGGAGTACGGTAGCATGAATTTCAACCGACTCCACGATCGATTGCTGAATTGTTGCTGATCACCAGCATCTGATCCATTCATGTACATCATGCTATTGTAACTGACAGATAGAATTGGATATTCCCATCGAGAACACAAAGGTTTACATGGCGATTTTTGCCTATTGAACGTGACAGAAGCCGATTCCTGAAAAATCGGAAATTTAGAAATCCTAGATTTTGACAAGCAAACCCAACTGGGCTTCTTCCAAAAGCATGAACTCACCTTTTCTTTCATGGCCATTGCTTTGATTCTAGCAATCGTCGCATTATCTACCAACCTTCCAGCTAGGTTTTGTAGATCTGCTTCTTCACCAATGCTTACTGCGCCCATGGACATTGAGGCGAACATTGCAAAAACGCAGCTATGATTCAGTGGGATATACGATCCGGCAGGCACTTCGCATCCGGCGAATTTCATGCCCAATTCCAAATATTTGTCCCAGGCACAATTGACGCCTTGTGCATCATAATATTCGAAATGAGACAAGCTGGGGGATCTCGTCATCCGGTACACAATCAGTGATTTCTTGCATTTTAGCTGGTTGACTGATGACGATCGTGGCGTCCATGAATGCTGGTACTATAAGCGGCTCTATTACAACACTTGGTAGACTGTCCACGTATATTTTAAATCCATCCGATCCTGTATTATCCTCATCCAACAAGCCATAATTCCAGTCCGAAGCGACGGTCATGCTTAATTCAGCATGGTCAGATTTAGATTGATTCATATTTGGACTTTCTTTAGTCTCGGTCCACTAAAATTATGAATATCATCGGTGTCGAGGCGGGCAACATAGAAAAAATATCTCACTTGAATCTGATGACACATTATAGTGCCCGCGCTCAATGGCTTCGCAGCATCGCAACAATCGAAATGGTAGCTGTACATTGCGCAATCCGACAGTGCGACCTTACAATCGGGAAAACCAACTTCGAAGAAAGTACGATTCTCAGCAATCAACTTGGCCCGTGCATCATCGAATACATGTTGGGACATTGTGTAGATTGGCTTGGCGACTTTTTGTTTATCACTTTTCGCAGCAAAAATAGGCTTTACAAAATCGGTCACATCATCCTCATCGAACTTGTACCGTTTCTCCAACTTTATGGCTTTTGGATTTGTGACCATGATTGGACCGATGACGCTTTTCCACAGGGTATCATTGAAGAAAAACGGATAGCAAATGGAGATATTGGGAAATGGTGGTATTTCGTGTATGTTTTTAAAGGACAAGAATACGTCGTCATCAATTATGTATTGATTGCCGATTTGAACTGATACGTAAATTGCAAATGCAAGTGACCCGACCAAACTGACTCTGAACATGATCAGAACGGCCTGTATGTAATGATCGTACGCCTCTGTCAGTCCAGCGATCGTCACTTGATGGGCGAATAATTCGTATGGACCGACCGGTTTTGCTTGTACTTCGATATCTTCCTCATAATTCTCCTGCCGGGGTACAGAGATTTCATTTTCTTCCATGATTTCCTCCATGACGATATTTTGAACAGTCTCATGATTGATGGCGTGATATGAACAGCATGGTTCGTCTTCATTGAGATTTGCTGATTCCTCTTCCAAATCAATTATCCGAATCTGATTACTGGCATTATCCATTTTCTTATAAGCTGGGATATTATCAATGCTGAACTGATGATCTACTCAATGATTGACCCTTCACACCGCTTTTTTCGATCCCAGCTCATGTATCTGAGTTATCGAAGCTGAGCATCGGTCGCATGTTCTGTCCAGTCAACATTTTTGAATTTGGATTCAGGAAAATTGGATTATCATTAAACTTGAGTTACTGTTTTTCAAAAAAGTTATCTGGAATGAGTATAAAAGGTTTTTCATGCTAATTTCACATTTCTTGATGATGAAAATATTATGGCAATTCAAACTCGTGTAAGATACTGTAATTAAATTGCGGGTTCACCTAGCCTAGCCAAAAAGAAGCCAGCAAAAAGGGCTGTGTGAACAAGGTCATAACTTCTTCCTGGCAATTGACAGTAGGCCAATTCTAAAGCGCCGATCACAATGGCGAGGCGCCTCAGCATTTTCGCCTCGCCTCATGGTGAGGCGCCTCAGAAATTGTTCACA